>CAJGYO010000003.1:116066417-116340428 GCA_904845875.1 Miscanthus lutarioriparius
ATGTGGCAATGCCAATCTGGAAAATGCTAGCTGCCAAAACTGCTTGTTAGGTGTACCTTGCATGGATTAGCAGAAATCAGCCTAGAATGTGACAGATTAGCAACTTTCTGTCCATCGTGTAGGTACCTAATGAAAATTCTAGTAATTCCAAAGCAGGTTGATTGTTCTGTTCGTGGAAATTTACCATTTTTAGAGGTAGATATATTTCAGTTCACACTGCTAGAGCTAGGAGGGTCTAATTTGTTCCGTGGAATTTTAATTTGTTTAATATTGTTGATGGACACAGGAGGAAATACCGGATCTTGAGTCTTTGCTAGAGTATAGAGAAATTATTAGGAAGATGTTTGCTAATGAAGAAGAAGGATTTCAGTTCTATAACAACAATGGTTTTGAGAAAGAATTTAGTGTGAGGAGAAGCTATTGTGAGTGGGACAATGACCACAATGAGATGACTCTTCGGAAGTTCGTTTGCAGTCGTCAAGGTTTCCGTGAAGAAGCAGCTGAAGAGGGCAATTAAGAAACGGAAGCCGCGGAATTTTACCCGTGTTGGATGCCTTGCTAAATTTATGATTGCACGAGATCAGATCACAGGGTAGTGGTATGTGAAGGATTTCATCGATGAACACAACCATCCGATGGCGCCAGCAGAGCTTACTTGTCTGCTGCGTTCACATAGAAGAATCAGCGATGAGCAGAAAGCTGAGATTGTGGAGATGGAGAGTTCTAGGATCCGCAAACACAAGATAATGGATATTTTGGAAATGCAGTATGGTGGGTATGATAAGGTTGAGTGTACAACGAGGGACTTGTATAATTTCTGCCATCGCTATAAGGCAGAAATAATTTCTGCCGGTGACGCTCAAATAGTCATCAGTTACCTGATGGAACTTCAGCGCAGAGATCCTGATTTGTTTTTCAAGTACGTGGTTGATGGGGAAGGACACCTGAAGGCACTATTCTGGTGTGATAGTCAATGTCTGCTTGATTATGAAGCATTTGGTGATGTCGTTGTATTTGATAGCACCTACAAAACTAATCGATAAAACCTACCCCTTGTTCCTTTTGTTGGGGTGAATCACCATCCAAGCACAGTTATTTTTGGATGTGGAATTATTTCTCATGAGAATATTGAGACATATGTGTGGTTGCTGAGTACATTTTCTGAGGCCATGATTCAGAAGCATCCGATCTCCGTGATCACTGATGGAGACCTTGCTATGTAGAGAGCAATCAAGCTGGTGTGGCCAAATTCATCGCATAGGCTCTGCATATGGCATATTGAGCAGAACATTGTGCGTAATCTTAAGAATGATGTTGTCAAGGATGAATTTAGGAGTTTTCTTTATGATTGTTGGTCCATAGAAGAGACTGAGAGAAAATGACAGGAATTTTTGGATAAGCATAAGGTTACAAATAAGGAGTCATGGTTGTATCAGATTTATGATATGAGGGAAATATGGTGTGCTTCGTATCATGCTGGTAAGTGCTACTTAGGACTGAGAAGCAACCAACGGAGTGAGAGCCTAAACTGTAGGCTTCATATGCGTGTAGATCGTAAAATGACACTGCTTGACATGGTAAAGCACGTGGAGCATTGCCTTTCAGGGATGCGCACAAATGAGCAAAGCTGGACACTGATGCATTGCAATCTGAGGCATGCACAGAACCAGATGCTTCAATTATTGAGATAGATGTTGTGAAATCGTTCACTCCAACAGTTTTCGCCATGGTGCAGTTCAGCATAAAGGCAGCCAAGAAGTGTTTTTTGACTGACATTCTAGATGGCGATAATATGAGTGAGTATATTGTTGGTAGGAAGGATAAAGGAGACATGTTGTACTATGTCAAATGTCAATTTTGTGATGAAGGCAATCTAAAGGGAATTTCTTGTTCTTGTGGTAAGTTACAATCGATTGGAACTCCCTGCTCAAACATTTTCTTTGTATTGGGCGATCTGGATGAAGACAAGCTTCCAGACTATTGTGTTTTTAAAAGGTGGACAATGGGGCGAATAGTGCATTTCCTCCGAAAAGGAAGTGCACCATGTATGACTATTCCGAAAGCCTACAGAGGTACCGTGAACTATGCAATATCAGTCATGCTGTAGCCTTCGGAGCATCTCGTTCACTTGAATCATATGAGCGGCTGAAACACGTTCTGCAGGATGAAGCTGCTATGAACCTGCCAAATGGAGGAGATAACAGAGGCAAGAGGTATGGTCCGGTGCTGCCACAAGTCCCGGATGTTGATTCTGTAGCGTTCAGTAATGTGTTGGATCCCTTGCATGTGCCTGGAAGAGGGGCCCCGAAGAAAAATTTGAAGTCAATTTCAAATACAAAGAAATCTAAGGTCAAATGTAGCCTGTGTAAGGATGAGGGTCACAATCGGCGAACATGGTCCATGAGAAAAGAGGTAGTTCATCTAAGTTGAAAACAAGCCATCTACGAGGCATGTGTAGTTATGACTGATGTTTGTCCTCTTCATTTGTAGGAATCAAAGCTCCCTGAAGATGTTCTTGATATATGATTTATCAATGATGAGTTTGTTGTTGCCTATTGTTTATAGGTACGCTGGTGAACAACTTATGATTTTCCATCATCTTTGCAAATTGACATGCTGCTATTTTGCACAGCTGAAAACTGATAGCTTAATTCATAGTGCCTGCCTGATGTTCAGATATATATAGAGATGTGCTTTGTAGTAGCCTGTGTTATGTCGTGGTGGCATGGTGAGGTAGCGGTTTCTCATTTGTTTGGAACTTTAGATCTGCAATTTTGGAGTGGTAGTTGTGCTGTTTGTGTAGTGGAGATTTGCAGTAGAGGTTTTCTGATCTCTCAGTAGAATTTGTGGCTGCATTATCTTAAATTTGAAGTAAAATTTGAGCTGTTCAGACAGTTCAGTACTTTGGTGCAATTGCTATGAATTCCTCTGCTGCTTGTATTGGTTGCTGTCTGAAAAAAATGCCCTGAACACTGATGGGCTCCATTTTTGTTGAGTTGTATCTGAAATCCTCATAATTATTATATGTTTACAAAAGTTTGAATTGCTTTGATTCCATTTTGGTTGAGTTGTCAGATTTATTTTATTTGATTATAGCTTAACTCACCACCATAGATGATAAATGAGATGAATGCTTCTTTTTAAATTACTTGTTACATAGAGAACTTTGTAAGCTTGATTCATCATTCATATATTGAATTCCAAATTGATTCTTGTTGTCTGATGGCTTGCACGCACCAATCTTATGCTTTATCCTGATTGTATAATTGAAAAAATGGAAGTTTTTCTCGATTGCACAATGACTGACTGACTAGCATATTGCAGGCTTGGGATGATTGAGAAGGCAAGGACGCACTTCACACTGGCAGGAAGTGTAAACCAGTCTGATCCTGTTGAGTGGCAGAAGCTGCATGAGGTGGAAATCCATCAAGGGAGATGCATGGATGCAAGGAAAATTGGAGATTGGAAGAGTGCACTCAGGGGAAGCCGATGCAGCCATTGCCATTGGAGCGGACTCCTCTCAATTGGTAACCCTTCATTTGAAAATATGTTGTCATTTCCTGGTAATCGAGTCATTCACAAAGGAACCGTACTTTGCACTGCAGCTTCTTGCCTTGAGGTCGGAAGCACCGCTTCGGTTGCACAAATTAGAGGAAGCTGATTCGACTATTGCAAGCATATTGAAATTGGATAATGCATCATTGCCTTCAATGCCAACCAAAATCTCAGGCATGTCAGCTGATTCTTATGTCCATATTGTCCAAGCCCCGGTCAACATGGCATTTGGAAGGTACAAATACCGAGCCTTGAGAATCATGATCTGTTGCCTTCTTTCCTTGGTTCTAGTGACACAGTGACTGAAACCTGTTTCTGCAGGTTTGATTCAGCTGTTGCATTGGCTGAGAAGGCTAAGCTTATTGATCGTGTGAACTCATAGGTTGAACTGATCCTAGTTGCCATTGTAGAGAGGGACAGGATAGATGAATCGTGTTATTGGTATGGTATGTAGAGAGACAAAAGAGGGAGGTGGCTGGTGTGGTTCATGTCATTTGCATATAGTATATGCCTTTCTGGTGGTATGTGGCGCTGATACACACACACAGATATATATATATATATATATATATATATATATATTACAATACAATACATATTACATGCCATGATCTTTGATCTGATGTTTGCAACATCAATCATTCGGGCGTGGAAGACCATACCAAAGAAAGAATATCCAGAAGGATAAGACCATGCGCGTTGGAGGACAGCGCAAAAGGAATATACAGTCACTCTACTGTAGCCAGGACAATTATTCTCTGTCCAGCTGTCCAGGCAACAGTACGAAGAGATAATTGAAGACTTCGCCTCGAAGGCTTCTTCTGACGATAAGGCTCGCTCCTTCGGAAGATAAGAATGAAGGACACTTCCTTCATGCTATAAAGGAGGACGCCGGGCGCATTCATTCATCATCGAATGCTCAAGCAGAAGACAACCACCGAAGCCTCAGACACCCACTCTCATCCACCACCCACTCCACCAACTCTCCATCCACACACATACACCATGAACACATGATCTCAGAAGCACTCTGAGAATCATCCACGAATAATAGTAATCACACACCACCGCTGTATCATTCCACCTTTGTAAATTAGAGAATAAAGGAGGTCCCTGTGATCATCCTGAGCTTGTAAGGTAATCCCTAAGGTTTGTGCTAAGTGCTTGGGGTTTCCCGAAAGGGAAAGCCGTATGTAAGCTTGCTCTGTGGAAATGAATTAAGCTTTTCTGTTTTAATCCCTGCCTTCCTTTAAGCTCATTCATATGGGGCGACGTCTCTATGCTAGGGACCCTAGAGGAGAAACCTCTGCGTGTGTTGTTCTCGTGTTAGCCCTGGTAGCGGCGTTTGTAGAGAACCCTGTGTGCGCAGAGAAGTGTTCCCCTTGGGTGGAACTGCCTGGGGAGACGATAGGGTCTGAGTCCTGTGTGTTCGTGGCTGGGGATATCAAGGGAGTAGACCGGGTTAGTCTAGTTCTGAAGCAAGTCAGTGATGCATACGGTGAGTACCGAGTAGGACTGTCACAAGCATAGTACGCACGACCGGCTGAACTTTTGGTCTCGCCAGCCTGCAGAAGATCCTTAGAAATAATCCGCATAAGCATATTCACTAAGCACAAGATTAGCTAATCGTGAAAGCGACATATCAATATTTATATTCACTAATTGAGCGCTTGCTCATCCAGCGTGCATAAAATATTTGAGATTGAAAGCGACACTTGCCTTGAATAGTAAAGTGGTTGAGACACTCCCGGTGAGTGCTCGGGCACTGTTCATATCCCGAATTTGAATAGTAGCCGCGAATTTGAATAGTAAATCTGAATTTGAATAGTGCTGTGAATAGTAACTCGAGAATTTTAAATTCGAATTTTGAGTTCCGAGTTCGCTTCTCGTTTGAAGGTACCCCTTTTCCTATTGGTATCAGAGCCTGGTTATATTTTGAATTTAAGGGATTTACCATAATATTCTGAAGATTGAAAAGTTACATTATCTAAATTTAGAAGTGAATACAGGAAAAACTGTAAACACTAAAGAGAATATAAATATAAGGTGCAGACTAAATAGCTCTGAAGAACATACTTGGCATACCTCTCACGGACAGATAAATTTAATAGTTGATTTGATACATAACTTTTACATATCTTGGGGAAAGAGGCAAGACGATCTAGAATTAAAATTTGATAGACTGCAAAAAGAACATAAGCACCTTGAAGAGCAATATTCAGCTACCAATAATAAATTAGAATTGGTTGTACAAATTTTAGAAGAGAGTAAAGTTTCTCTAGGAAGAATTAGCCAGAATAGTGATTATATTAAAAAGGATATAACTTATCTATATAAGAAGACTGATAATATTGTTGAGCATAACAAAGAAATTGTGTTGTCATCAGCAGGAATAGTTGAGTCCACTAGATCTTTAAACTCAGATAGATGGAAGTACCTGAGAGCCTCTCTAGAAGAGACAAGTCACTCCAGCTAGTAAATAAAGACATAAGACCTCTAAGTTTTAAAGATAAACTAAAAGGAGGATGTGAGAATATTGAAACTTTAGAAGAAGTGATAAACTTAGAAAGAGATCTTGAAAGATATCAGAAAGATACTTTAAGAAAAATAAGGCCTCAACAAATATATCAAATGGGTTGGTTTGAAAATAAAAATGGATTATATAGAATATCTAGAGAAGTAGAATTAAGTGTAGTGACAGAACCAGTTCTGCTAAGAATTGTTAGTAAACAATTTGAAAATGCTTTAAAATATTCAGGGTATAAATATATACATCAGGGAATGTATATCATTGGAATTAAAGGAATGACAAGGAAGAAATTAGGAACCAAGGTTCTAATAACTTTATTAGACAAAAGATGGGACTCAATAAATAAAGCAGCCTTAGGATTTTTAGAAGGTGATATGAATGCAAATATGCTGATAACATATATAGCTCCAGACTTAATAATGCCGGTTAAAGAATTTATAGATAAGATGGCATTCGGATTTCAAACTAAAGGATATGAAGAATTTAAAGGAACGAATCTACTAGTAAGCATAGAATTTATAGGAAGGTTAACCAACAGAAGTGGAACCAGATATAAGGTAAATGTGAACAATGTTGTAGAAAGTATGCAATCTAAAGGAATAAAATTTATGAGTCCTCTTAAAATAAGTTCTGAAGAAAGAGCAGGAGAAGAATGGAATATAAGCTCATTAATAGAACCAAAAATTTAAAAAACAACCTAAAGATTACATAAGCTATGAAAATAATAGAGGTTGACTAGTATTAGGTTTGTAGATTATAAAGAACAAAGTTTAGATGATTTAGAAGCATCCAGTTAGAGGCAAAACCGGAAGAAAAAAAGTAAGGCATAGCATATGTGAATTTATGGAAAAATTAGATATAGATAATGAAATAAATCATTATAAGCAAAAGCTAAACAAAATTCATGATGAATATAAAACCTCCATGATATGCAAATGGGCTGCTATAAGAGAAAGGGAACTCTACTTTAGACGAGAAATATGTAGACTTGAAAATATCAAGAAAGATAGAGAATTAAATGCTAAGAAATTCAGCATTCCAATAAAGAAAAATGACTTGGTGTCAAAACAAATAGATAACAGGGTAAGGGAAGTCCAAAAAGATTTAGAACATAGCAAGGATAAGATAAATGATATAGAAGATAATGATATAAGCGAAGATGAGCAATGAGAAATTAATAATAAGTTATTATTAGAAAGCTATGAAGAAGAGGATGAAGATACAATTGAGATATGTAGTAATAACTCAATAACTATCATAAACCCCTTAGAAAATAAAGAGTTGCCTAAAAATAATGCCATAGAAGCAATGGAAATAGATCCAAGTACATCAAAAAGAAGACGAGGTCCTGAAATAAAGATAGAAGGAGAAAGTGAGAGACCAACTAGAAAACCAGGAACTTGGCCTCCTGAAAAAGAAGAATCTGCATATAGATATATACCTGGACAATATAAGCATATGGGTTCAAAAAGAAGAGAATTTGAAAAGAAGGTGCAATTCCAGAATTATAAAAGTGACGGTGCTATACTAAACTTAGCAGCACATGATCCTATAGATTGGTCAAATATAATTAGCATATGGAAAGGATTGATAGTTCAAAAGTATATACAAAATCAGCATAATATTGGAAATAGAGTAGAAGATATGATTACATATTTAGAAACATTTTTAGGAGAATCAGTCAAAGTATTATGGGAACAATGGGTAGAAGCTTTCCCTAACCATTATGCCCAATTAAAAATGGCTGGTAGTAATCCATATAATTTTGCAAATATTATATCAAGCATTGTAATAGGTGAAGATCCTGAATTAGGATTTACTGTATTACAAAATGAAAGATTAAAAGAAATAGAAAAATTGTCACTGACAAGTTGGAAAGGAATAAAGGAATTTTCTCAACACTATTTGTATAATGCTACGACTGCCAAGCAAGGCTATAACCAAGGTATAGTAGAAAAATATTTTAATAAATTACCAGAGCCTTTAGGTTCTATGATATTAGAAGAATATAAAAAGGAAACTATCGGTAAAGAATATAATCTCTCAGGCTATAACATTCGTTTTCAAACAGTTAAGAAAAATATGCACCAACATACAAGCACAAAGATCAATGAAACAATCAGACTATAATTTTTGCAATAAAATAGTTCAAATACCCTTGACATATGGAGAAGAGAGATCTAGAAATAAGAAATATCCTAAGAATTATAAGAAAGGAAATGTAAAGACAAAGAGACGTTATTTTCTAAGAAGATCTGACAATAGAGCTCCATTTCTCCATAAGAGAAATGTGAGAAGATATAATCCTAGAAAAAATTATGATAGTACATGTAGATGCTTTATTTGTAATTCGCCAGATCACTTAAGCAAAACATGTCCTAACAAAGACAAGAAAATGTATTCCAATAAGCAAGAAGAACAAGAAAAGGTTCAAATAATAGATAGTGTGAATGAAAATATTTTAGTCTGTGATGATGATATAATGGACGATGAATCGATATATTCAATTATAGAGACAGATGAAATAGAATATGATGAAGAAAAAGAATCAAGTGATGAAGAGTTAGATTTAATTGATGAGTTAGCAGGATTAAAAATAGAAATGATGGATCAAATAAATTGCGAGCACAAGTGGGATCATAAAAAAGGTGATTCTAATATAAATTGCGTATTTTGCATATATTACCAAGATCCAGCAAAAAGAGCAACATGTAGGCTATGCTTAAGACAAGCATGCATGTCATGTTTAAAACAGAAAAGCGATATGAAAAGGAACTCAGAAGCTAAAATAATATATGAAGAAAATAAAGTGCAATCAGAAAAAGAAGTAATTCTAGAGGAAAAAAGAAACAAATATTTAAATAATTTTCCACAAGAGTTTCTCATACCTAGATTAAGTTTTAAGACTGAACAAACTCTGTCATATTTTACTCTTGATATTATAGATCTAATTTGGAAGAAATATCTTTGAAAGGCATTACAAAACCTTTCATGATATACAAAATACTTTATGAAATTATACCAAGGCAAAGAAAGACATCTAGGAATAATTGTGAATGCAAATACTTTTCCTTTACTTCATCTCGATGATAAATTAATTGTTAAGCCTCATCAAAGATTCTTAATATTGAGGGCTGATATAAATTTAAAATATTTTAAGTATACAAAGAAATCTTGGAGATGATATCTATTTACAAACTATTATTGATCATGGGTTAGTCTATGATATATATGGTACACTTGAAGAAATACTCGAATCGGACCTTGGAATAGCTATCAAAGAAGCTTGTAAAAAATTAGCATGTATTCAAGGAAATACAAAATTAAGTTTTGTTCTAATCCACCAAAGTTTACACTGACCAATAAGACCAGCATGCCATGATATATATATCACGAAGGGATCATACAAATTTCCTACCTCATGGACTTCAGATTCATGGCAAAATTATGAAGAGATATTCATAAAAGACACGAATCATGATAATTGGAGAATTTTCAGTGAAGCAAAAGAATTAGAAGGAAATACCAAGTTTGCTCCTGAATATTATATGATGTACCAAAATAAAATAATAAAAGTATTCTTACGAGAATACTATGGAAGATATAGTATAATACAGAGAGAAGTTGGTAGGCTAATAAAGCCTAGTTATGGCAAAGAATGTCAATTACGAAAAGAATATCGTGAATTGTTGTCCTGGTATGAAATATGGCAACCTGAAGAAGTGGACAACGAAGAAAATATTGAAGAGTCAATATAGACTTAGTTCAATATCAATATATATATACAAGAAATATACTCCCCATGTTGATAAGGTGTCATCAACAATTTGGCCGGGGGAAGAGATAATATATATTACAATACAATACATATTACATGCCATGATCTTTGATCTGATGTTTGCAACATCAATCATTCGGGCGTGGAAGACCATACCAAAGAAAGAATATCCAGAAGGATAAGACCGTGCGCGTTGGAGGACAGCGCAAAAGGAATATACAGTCACTCTACTGTAGCCAGGACAATTATTCTCTGTCCAGCTGTCCAGGCAACAGTACGAAGAGATAATTGAAGACTTCGCCTCGAAGGCTTCTTCTGACGATAAGGCTCGCTCCTTCGGAAGATAAGAATGAAGGACACTTCCTTCATGCTATAAAGGAGGACGCCGGGCGCATTCATTCATCATCGAATGCTCAAGCAGAAGACAACCACCGAAGCCTCAGACACCCACTCTCATCCACCACCCACTCCACCAACTCTCCATCCACACACATACACCATGAACACATGATCTCAGAAGCACTCTGAGGATCATCCACCATTAGTAGTAATCACTCCACCTACCGTTGTATCACTCCACCTTTGTAAATTAGAGAATAAGAAGGTCCCGTGATCTTCCTACGCTTGTAAGGTAATCCCTCAGGTTTGTGCTAAGTGCTTGGGGTTTCCCGAAAGGGAAAGCCGTATGTAAGCTTGCTCTGTGGAAATGAATTAAGCTTTCCTGTTTGAATCCCTGCCTTCCTTTAAGCTCGTTCATATGGGGCGATGTCTCTATGCTAGGGACCCTAGAGGAGAAACCTCTGCGTGTGTTGTTCTCGTGTTAGCCCTGGTAGCGGCATTTGTAGAGAACCCTGTGTGCGCAGAGAAGTGTTCCCCTTGGGTGGAACTGCCTGGGGAGACGATAGGGTCTGAGTCCTGTGTGTTCGTGGCTGGGGATAGCAAGGGAGTAGACCGGGTTAGCCTGGTTCTGAAGCAAGTTAGTGATGCATACGGTGAGTACCGAGTAGGACTGTCACAAGCATAGTACGCACGACCGGCTGAATTTTTGGTCTCGCCAGCCTGCAGAAGATCCTTAGAAATAATCCGCATAAGCATATTCACTAAGCACAAGATTAGCTAATCGCGAAAGCGACATATCAATATTTATATTCACTAATTGAGCGCTTGCTCATCCAGCGTGCATAAAATATTTGAGATTGAAAGCGACACTTGCCTTGAATAGTAAAGTGGTTGAGCCACTCCTGGTGAGTGCTCGGGCACTGTTCATATCCCGAATTTGAATAGTAGCCGCGAATTTGAATAGTAAATCTGAATTTGAATAGTGCTGTGAATAGTAACTTGAGAATTTTAAATTCGAATTTTGAGTTCCGAGTTCGCTTGTCGTTTGAAGGTACCCCTTTTCCTATTGGTATCAAAGCCTGGTTGTTATATTTTGAATTAAAGGGATTTAATTATTTTACCAAGTTCAAACAAGTCATCTCAGTCTAATACTTTGCTTATAATGGACAATTTAGACATTCAGATTCAATATTATGAGCAAAAGCTTAGCAAAATTCATGATGAATATAAAACCTCTATGACATGCAAATGGTCTGCCATAAGAGAAAAAGAACTATTCTTTAGACGAGAAATATGTAGACTTGATAATATCAAGAAAGACATAGAACTAAAGAATAAATATTTTAAAACACCTATTGTGATAAAGAAACAGAAAGATGAGTTAAAAACTAAAGACAAAGAGACTCATAAAGTTAAAGAAGTTGTGCAGACAAATAATATTGAATATATTATCAGTGAAGATGAGCAATGGGAGATTAATAATAAGTTTTTATTAGAAAGTTATGAAGAAGAAGAAAATAATGCAGACAGTTACCAAGATTTTATAGACTCTTTAGATGATGAAGAGTTACTCAATCTTGATAATGCAATGGAAGGGTTAGATATAATATCTGAAAATATTGATAGCTCAATAGAAACAAAAATAGAATTAATGAATCAAGAAGACTGTGAGCATGATTGGATAAAAGGAAGAGGTGATTATAATATAAAATGTACTTTTTGTATATTTTACCCTAGTCAAGAAAACAGACTTACATGTAGTAAATGTTTAAAGCAAGCATGTGCTTCATGTCTAAGAATTAATAACCAAAAATGGAGGCAAGAAGTAGAGCTAGAACCAGAAGATAAACTACTAATAAGTAGAGTCAGAAATTTGGAGAATAGAATAAATAGCTTAGAAGCTGAATTAGAGGAGCTAAGGAGTAAAATAGAGCTCAATGAAGTAAATAAGATCGAAGAAAATGAAAGAGGCATGACCGAGTTAAAGGATCAAGCCATATCAAATAGAAAAAATGATAAAGCTATACAATTAAAAGATGCCATAATAAACTTTGGTAGCAAATATATAGTTAGATTACCATTTAAAGAGGTCATAGGAATAAGAGTACCTGTAAAAGTAAAATTAACGCCTAATATCTCCTATAAAATATTAGCGTTAGTAGACACAGGTTGTACAAAAAATATTATACATGATAAATATTTTGTAAAATGTCCAGAGATAGTTCATACAATAGATCAAGATAAAGCAGAAATATCTACTGATATGTCAGGAATAAAAAAGGTTCATAATCAACTAGCTTATGATGTTGAGGTACAAATAAATAACACAAAATATATAATGGATGAAATTACAATAAGAGATTTGTCTATGATACATGATGATATGATATTAGGATTAAGATTTTTACAATTCTCTTTACAAACAACAATCATACATGAGCAAGGAATAACATTTATTCCTTATCAAGACAACATTCCATATATAACAGAAGTAAGAAAGTCTAATCCAGGAAAGACCAACCTAGAACTCCAAGGATCTGATTAAAATGTTCCTGATGATTATATAGATGAAGAATTAGGTGAAAATATTGAAGAATTTCATATAGCAAATTCATGCATAGAATGTATCAGTCTACAATCATTAGCACCTAATTGGTATAGAGATATAAAATCTAAAAAGGATATAGATAAAATTATAACAAGATTAGAAGATATTCAGATAATAGGAGAAATACCAATGAAGCATTGGGACAAGAATGGTATATTATGTAAAATTAACATAATAAATCCTGACTATATAATTAAGACAAGTCCTATAGAAGCAACACCTAAAGATATAGAAGAATTTAAAATGCATATTGAAGAATTACTAAAATTAGGAGCTATAAGAGATAGCCGAAGTCCTCATGGATCAGCTTCATTTATAGTTAGAAATCATGCTGAAATAGCTAGAGGAAAGTCAAGAATGGTTATTAATTATAAAAGGCTAAATGATAATACTATAGATGATGCATATAATATCCCAAATAAGCAAGAATGGATAAATAGAATACAGGGAAGCAAATATTTTTCAAAATTTGATCTAAAAGCTGGGTTTTGGCAAGTAAAAATGGCAGAAGAATCAATAGAATGGACTGCTTTCACATGTCCTCAAGGTCATTCTTTAATCCTAAGGGCATTATAACAAGATTAGAAGATATTCAGATAATAGGAGAAATACCAATGAAGCATTGGGACAAGAATGGTATATTATGTAAAATTAACATAATAAATCCTGACTATATAATTAAGACAAGTCCTATAGAAGCAACACCTAAAGATATAGAAGAATTTAAAATGCATATTGAAGAATTACTAAAATTAGGAGCTATAAGAGATAGCCGAAGTCCTCATAGATCAGCTTCATTTATAGTTAGAAATCATGCTGAAATAGCTAGAGGAAGACCATTCACATGTCTTCAAAATGACCTTGAGGACATGTGAAAGCAGTCCATTCTATTGATTCTTCTGTCATTTTTACTTGCCAAAACCCAGCTTTTAGATCAAATTTTGAAAAATATTTGCTTCCCTGTATTCTATTTATCCATTCTTGCTTATTTGGGATATTATATGCATCATCTATAGTATTATCATTTAGCCTTTTATAATTAATAACCATTCTTGACTTTCCTCTAGCTATTTCAGCATGATTTCTAACTATAAATGAAGCTGATCTATGAGGACTTCGGCTATCTCTTATAGCTTCTAATTTTAGTAATTCTTCAATATGCATTTTAAATTCTTCTATATCTTTAGGTGTTGCTTCTATAGGACTTGTCTTAATTATATAGTCAGGATTTATTATGTTAATTTTACATAATATACCATTCTTGTCCCAATGCTTCATTGGTATTTCTCCTATTATCTGAATATCTTCTAATCTTGTTATAATTTTATATATATCCTTTTTAGATTTTATATCTCTATACCAATTAGGTGCTAATGATTGTAGACTGATACATTCTATGCATGAATTTGCTATATGAAATTCTTCAGTATTTTCACCTAATTCTTCATCTATATAATCATCAGGAACATTTTCATCAGATCCTTGGAGTTCTAGGTTGGTCTTTCCTGGATTAGACTTTCTTACTTCTGTTATATATGGAATGTTGTCTTGATAAGGAATAAATGTTATTCCTTGCTCATGTATGATTGTTGTTTGTAAAGAGAATTGTAAAAATCTTAATCCTAATATCATATCATCATGTATCATAGACAAATCTCTTATTGTAATTTCATCCATTATATATTTTGTGTTATTTATTTGTACCTCAACATCATAAGCTAGTTGATTATGAACCTTTTTATTCCTCGATATATCAAGAGATATTTCGCTTTATCTTGATCTATTGTATGAACTATCTCTGGACATTTTACAAAATATTTATCATGTATAATATTTTTTGTACAACCTGTGTCTACTAACGCTAATATTTTATAGGAGATATTAGGCGTTAATTTTACTTTTTACAGTACTCTTATTCCTATGACCTCTTTAAATGGTAATCTAACTATATATTTGCTACCAAAGTTTATTATGGCATCTTTTAATTGTATAGCTTTATCATTTTTTCTATTTGATATGGCTTGATCCTTTAACTCGGTCATGCCTCTTTCATTTTCTTCGATCTTATTTACTTCATTGAGCTCTATTTTACTCCTTAGCTCCTCTAATTCAGCTTCTAAGCTATTTATTCTATTCTCCAAATTTCCGACTCTACTTATTAGTAGTTTATCTTCCGGTTCTAGCTCTACTTCTTGCCTCCATTTTTGGTTATTAATTTTAGACATGAAGCACATGCTTGCTTTTAAACATTTACTACATGTAAGTCTGTTTTTCTTGATTAGGGTAAAATGTACAAAAGTACATTTTATATTATAATCACCTCTTCCTTTTATCCAATCATGCTCACAGTCTTCTTGATTCATTAATTCTATTTTTGTTTCTATTGAGCTATCAATATTTTCAGATATTATATCTAACCCTTCCATTGCATTATCAAGATTGAGTAACTCTTCATCATCTAAAGAGTCTATAAAATCTTGGTAACTCTCTGCATTATTTTCTTCTTCTTCATAACTTTCTAATAAAAACTTATTATTAATCTCCCATTGCTCATCTTCACTGATAATATATTCAATATTATTTGTCTGCACAACTTCTTTAACTTTATGAGTCTCTTTGTCTTTAGTTTTTAACTCATCTTTCTGTTTCTTTATCACAATAGGTGTTTTAAAATATTTATTCTTTAGTTCTATGTCTTTCTTGATATTATCAAGTCTACATATTTCTCGTCTAAAGAATAGTTCTTTTTCTCTTATGGCAGACCATTTGCATGTCATAGAGGTTTTATATTCATCATGAATTTTGCTAAGCTTTTGCTCATAATATTGAATCTGAATGTCTAAATTGTCCATTATAAGCAAAGTATTAGACTGAGATGACTTGTTTGAACTTGGTAAAATAATTAAATCCCTTTAATTCAAAATATAATAACCAGGCTCCGATACCAATAGGAAAAGGGGTACCTTATATATATATATATATATATATATATATATATATATATATATATATATATATATATATATAGAGAGAGAGAGAGAGAGAGAGAGAGAGAGAGAGAGAGAGTATATTCAGTAGCCAACTACAAAATAAGTTATTCTGTAGCCACCTCCATTTATGATAATTTTATATACTAATTTACGATAATTATATATATATAGTTCATGCTGACATTTGTTTCTATGAATAAAAGATATCTGGATTCTTTCCCGTTTTTCAACCTCAGATCTCCTGGTGGAGATGTTGATCCTTGTTGGTTTTCCATACTTGCAAATAAGCTACCATTTCAGATCACATAGCACAGCAACAGGTGAGGTGAGGCCCGAGGGTGCCTTTTGCATGAGTGGAGCCTGGCCCAAGACTCAGCCCAGCCATCCAAACACTCGCAAGCTGCATCCACGGAGCCAGGTCGGTCTGGTTTCTCTCAACCAATCACACCCTAGTTTTTGACTCCCAAATGAAGTACGACATAAACATACTGCAAGTCTGTAACAAATATGCTTGGTAATGTTAATCCTCACCTTAGCTCTGATCCTGCAGCACGTCAAGGATGCATGCACTGTACAAGTCATGCATGTTTACTTCTGCCTTTTTCACTGTTAAGCTGACTCAGCTGTCCAGCCAATAACGGCCATCGATCCTTCCATCCATGGAGTAGATGGAACGTTCAAGGAAATGCAGAGGATGCCACAACAAATGATAAGGACAAGGACTTAGCTGCGCTGCTCTACAATCTGAAAGCGATGACTTGCATGTGTTGTCTGCCACAAGCCAATGCTAAAGCTGACAAAGGGGAAAGCGACCAAGGCGCCGAGGGAGACGGACTGACGGTACGAGCCCACGCTAAAGCTGAACGGGCCGGGCCATAAAGTCAGGCCGGGAAGATACGCACGGGTACAAACGGAATTGGACCGTATATAGTAGCGCCATAATTTAGCCGAATCCACGCAGGATATATATAGTATAGGTTTACATACATGTACTAGTTGGTAGCACAATTGTATAGTTTTATATATTTCTCAAGTAGAAGACATGTGCGTATTACATATGATGGAGTAGTACCATATTACAAATGATCGAAATACTAGACACCACTCGATCTACCTTAACATACACCACACTACCTTAAGTTGTAGGGCAATGCAAGCACAAATAAAGCGACCTAGCTAGCTACTTGTCCTTGTTCTTGCTCGATCGCGTATTGTACCTTTTCCTTGTTCTTCCCTTTTCCACAATAAACAATGCAGCACCATGTTCGGAGGCCAAATCTATTCTGTACTCCCACAGCTCTGGCTGACGTGAGAAACAGTTTATTGCCTTTGATTTTATTGTCTCGGCCACTTCCTGTAAGCTGACATCATTTATAAACTTCTCAACAAGGTCTCCGATACTCTCTACTGCATAAATGTACTTGTTGTTTGTAACCCTCCCACTTTTTTCAATAATGTACTTTAACAACCTCACCCAATAACCCTCAAGATGGGGCCGGAACCAAATGGCCACTCGCAGAGGTGGCTTCCAACCTCTGCCCACCTCATCAAATGAGCTACGCGTGCTGGACTCTACTGCTGGTATATAGCACTGAAAAGCCCAACAAATAACCTGCTCTGGGAGTATGTTTGATAACTCTGAGGAGACGTTGTTGTTAGCACAAAGTCCGTGCCTACTTCCTTTGCAACATGCTGGGTCTGGGCGAGCATCTTGTGTGGCCTCGATATGCCACTCTCGAACGCCCACGTACGGAGGCCCATAGAATTGGGCAGCGTCTTGTGAATTAGTTGATAGCAGGGTGAGTTCTCCCGTTGCACATTCAGCCGCAATTTTGAATCCAGATGTCAATAATTGCAAGCCTTGAATAGCAACCCCAACTATGTCCGTGCTTTCTGATAGTCGTAGAAACAACATCAGAGAGAAACATTTCTCTACCATTGTGCTATCCTCATAACTGTATAGCAGCCCTGCCTCTACTCCACGCTCATCAGAATATGTGCCCCATATGAGGAAACCTCGTCGCAGGTTATTTCCCTGCTCCAAATCATACCGGAGAGTTTTACCTTCAAGGAGATGCCTGACAATAGGGTTGCAAAAGGTGTTGTGATGAAGTGAACACCCAGACTCCACGTCCCTCACAAACTTGTCCGCAAAATCTGCATACAATTCAAATCTTCGAACATCATCCGTGCTCAAGCCAGCAAAAGAGGATGTGGTGAGCATGTTCTTGGCACTGATAACCCATAGCTTGCGCTTCTTCACCCCGTGCGCATCCTGCAGTTCCTGTCCTGCAGGCACCGCCTGCTGCTGCTTGTGCTTGTCGAGCAGTTCCGTTGCCTCGACGTAGGCAGACTTGATCTGCTTCCTGCGGCAAATCAATGAGAGGTACCTGATGCGCAGCTCCTGGGCCCTCTCAAGCGCAAACTCCAGCTGGCTGACGGCCATCTCCAGCCTCTCCATCAAGTGGCCTTGGGATGCCTTCTCCTCGCGCTTGCCCAACGCAAAGGAGACGCCTCTGCTCACGGTCTCCTGAACAAGGGCTGAACACAGCATCTCCGCCATGAAGTCGCTGTGGGAATTCCACCAACCTGCTGATGAATACATGCATCTTGGGTTAGTTAGTTTCGTGCTTTAGTTTTTGACTCCCACAAGCAAGTCTGTAACAAATGCTTGGGTTATAACTGATGCATGCGTGGAATACATATATGCTTAATGTTAATCCTTACCTTAGCTCTGGTCCTCTAGATCTTGCAGTTCGCACCAACAGATGGAATGAAGGGGATCGGAGTGGGATATATCAGGAACAGATCAAACAAGAGGTGCACACACTGCTGCTGTAGTGTTTCTTAGTATTACTGAGTCGGCGAGCTGTCACTGTCTATCGCTATGTGTCTTTATATAGAGAGGGAGGAGATCGAGATGAGAAGCAAAATTGTACAGTAGTGTGAACCTGCAGAAACATGTCCTGCTGGAAAAGTAAAGGGAGCGCTGTGGATGCTTCTTAGCAACTTCCTTCTCCTTGCAGTATACGATAATCATGCATTATTAGTTGTAAGTACGTGTGTGGTCCAAAACAATGGACCTTCTCTGCACCTTCAGAAAGCATGCAATGACTTGCAAGTCTTCTTTGGTCTAAGTAGTCGCCTCACCATGCATTATATTAGTTGTAAGTACGTGCGTGGTCCGCACATGCATGCAGGATTGCAATTTGGAATATTTTTGGTATGCAGTGTCCTGTGTCCACTTCAACGTCGTTCCACACCTTATCCAAAAAAAATGCCACATTGATCTATATATGATGGTTGCTCTGTGGTATGCTGGGAAAGATCATTATCAAATGTTAATGCATCAACTCAAAAAGATTTGAAAAACTTGTTTACAAGCAATGTCCATACACGTTTTCACTCAAGGTTTGTATGTACTAGCCCCACCGTTCAATACGTGTGTTCTGAATATATTTTCCATTTTCCCCTCACAACACGAAAACAAGTGACCGTTTGGCTTTTATATAAAGCTCTTTTTTCTAAGGTGACATTACTATTGAATACATCGTGGGTTAGTTAGTTTAGTACTACCAGTAAAATACTTTGTTGGCAGCATACGTAACGATGCCACAACAATTGAACAAGGACAAGGTCACGAGGACTTAGGCCATGTTTGGTTCTTTAGCCGCCTCCTAAAATTCATGAAACATCGAATATTTGGACACATGCATGGAGTATTAAATATAGATTAATTATGAAACTAATTGCACAACTTGCGACTAATTTGCAAGATGAATCTTTTAAGCCTAATTAGTCCATGATTTGACAACGCTGTGCTACAGTAACTTGTGCTAATGACAGATTAATTAGGCTTAAAAATTCATCTAGGAATTTAGCCTCCATCGTCTATGTAATTGATTTTGTAATTAATCTATATTTAATACTGCTTATTAGTATGTAAATATTCGACGTGACATGAATTTTAGGAGCGACTAAAGAACCAAACACCCCCTTAGCTGCGTTATTATTCGTGGGCATGACAAAGGAGCTTGAGCTAGCTTCACCTACTACTGCACCTGCTTCCCCGTGACGATAGTGACATCAACTGCAGCGCTGGCCCCACCTCACCTCATTCCCAGTGACCGGTAGTATACCACTAGCGTCGCCCATGGTTTCGGCAAAATAGCCGACACATGACACAAAACCAGTGGCCACACCCTCTGTTGCCACACAAATGGCCACAGAGATTGAAACCACACCTGGATCCGGCATGCTTCCCTATAACCATGCTGCCCCTCCAGTGAACGCACGCATCCACGCATGCAGGTGGCCCCGTCTTGCCTTGGCACTTTGGCATGAAGACCAGCCGCCGTGGATCGCCGACGGACATCCTGAACGGCCGGATCGAGAGGCCACGCGGATCCATCTCCATCGTTCATGTGATTTGTGTTTTCTCGAGCCGATGACATCGTAGCCCCACCCCGCGCCTCGTTCCAATGTTTTTGACGCGCGCCACCGAGTAGGCCTCGCCTCCCTCCGAATCTCATGCCGCCATTTGCACCATGCGCCCAACTCGCCGTTAGGGTGACTGTGGCCCCGCGACTAGTGGTTTTCGGAAGAACCAATTGTGCTCGCGGTTTGTCCATCGCGTCGGTGACACGTGAGCCCCCCCCTTACGCGACGTGTCACCGTGATTGGCTGTTTGTTCAAATATTAGCCATTGTTTGCTCATTTTGGATTTCATTCTCTAGATTGATAGATACAATGCGTTTGTCCTATTAATTATCGAGACTGCGAAGGTCCTAATAATCTGTCATTGATCTCGATAAATTATAAATCTCATGACCTGTAGGCTGTTGAACTAGGGCGTCCTCCTCAAGAGATGAACTCTATATCAAAACACATACGAGAAAGAGTGGAGTTCCGTTACGGTACCGGCAAAACCAATCATTGTAAGTTTTTTCTTCAACAACTATCATCGCAAAGCATGAAATTCTACTTTACGGTGTATTAACAATGATATTCTATATATTTAGAATAAACTAAAATCAATTATTGAAGAACATCCTGAGTTGACACAAAGAACAATCCAACAAGGTGATGCATTTGCTGCTGCTTGTGGAGAAAAAGAGCCAAAAGGACGTGTGCGTATTTTGGGTCTAGGACCAACTCCCCAAAAGTGTTGGTACCCCAGGGGTGAAATCTTACACACCAACAAGGATTCAAATGGAAGTTTTAGCCCATAGAAAAGCGCAAGAAGCTCTACGACAACACATAGTGGAGCTAGAAGAGAAACTGTTGGAGGAAATGTTAGCGCATGAAAGGTCAAATATGAAAAACATCTCACAGAACGGCTCTAATTCACGACATCACGTGGTAAATCATTTATACCTTCTCTAATTCATTGTGTATGTTTATCGCTTACATCATGTGATGCATGTGGCTTATATATGGTATATTGTGTTCATTTAGAAATTTGATATGTAGTGTACATAAATCTGATCTTTAGTGCATAGAAATCTGATCCATAATCTCTCCTGTATGTTTGTAGAGCCCAAGGTCTAAAAATGATGGTGTTTGGACAAATCTTGATGCTGAATTTCATGAAGATGATACGTATGCAGAAAATTCTAATGAGTGTGAATACACTGTGCGTAGGCATGCTACAGTCCCCCCAATCCAGAACCTCCTCGGTCAAAGCCCCATGAGTGCAGCTCCATTTGTGCAACCCCGTCCGTTCATCCCTACCAGTGGAGCCCCATTAGAACAACCTTCTCGTTGTCACCCAGCCTTGTTCATACAAGCACATTTAGCCCAAGAGCCCCCCTCACCCACCATGAGAGTAGCTCCATTTGTGCAGCCCTGTCCGAGCATCTCTACTAGTGCAGCCCCATCAAGACAAGCTTTTCGTTGTCGGTCCAGCCACTGTTCATGTCCAGCAGCCCGGTTTCGTCCTGTGCATCCATACAAGGAATGGTGATACTAATCGTTTCTCACATGATGAATATGTAAGTTCTCATTCATCCTACAAGTTTTTGCTTCTAATTTTTATTAATTGATACAATTCTCATACATCCATCATTTCGCTTCAGATTGGCAAAGAAGTTATACTATATCCAAACATGATGTCCGATCAAGTCGTGGCTAAGGGAATCGTTATTTCAACTAATCCTAGCTGCGTGCTAAGGTGATGTGCTCTTGGAAGACAATATTGTGAAGTTGTTGTTAAGGTTGTGATGAAAAGAGATGCAGTCTTGCCTCACCCTTATGTTGGTGTGGAAAAGATGGCGATGCAAAGCACCTGACAATTGCATGGCCATATATATTGGGTAATAAACAACACTGTTCTTGTTTCTTGTTTTCATATGTGATGAGTGACAAGATTTTCTAATTAGTGATGTTTCTAACAATTTGAAGCTTAACAAGACATCAAAATCATCCCATGATACAGGTATGCAATTTTGAATTTCCTTAATCTTCATTCACAACATCACATAGTTGATAGCTTCATGTGACTAGCATTTTGAAAATAGTGATATAAAACAGCCTTGTACACAATTTAATTAAAAGAGCTTGTCTTTGGAGCAATCTTGAGCAATCAGTACATAACTACACATGTACACAATTTAATTAAAAGAGCAATGCAAGATGCAACTGTTGACTTGCTTGCCCACCTGCCTGAATGCTTGAATGGCTGTGTGCAACAGCTATGCTGCCAACAGGTGGTACTCACAACATTCACTTTGCAATGATAGGACGACAGGATCAGCACACATCATAGAGAAAGCAAGCATGCAGATTGTGATGCATGAGAGCATTTGGGCATCTGTGATTCAAGGTGTTATGTTGCATCTATCTCTCGCCTAGTCTCGCTTTGCATGCCCCAGTTGGATCTTGAGCAATCATGTACATAATTTAATACAGCCTTGTAGGAATGATCGACTAACTGCTCTCATGATGCTTAGAACTTTGTAGAAGTTGGATCTTTAGTTTTCATTTTACATGTTTATTTCAGCTTACATTCCTAACATAACTGAGAAAATAAGCGGGGCAATTAGAAGTACTGCTCAGTTTACATGTTTATTTCGGCCTTCCTATACCTGCATGGATAGGCTAAGTTTTATTTGTTTGGTACCAAAGAGGTAGCGGTATTTATGGAAGAACTTGAATGTAGTTCGTTATACCTAATTATGTTCGATCAGGAGGAGTGCATAGCTGAGGTGCCTCCTGGTGCCAGATTTGTGGTAGTCATTTTCTTTTCTTTTTTTTTGAACTTACCAATGTCAAGTTTCTGGTTGTACCACTGATGGATGTAATCTTTTATTTTTAGGTGGAAGGTAATCGCTAGAGGTAGCCTGATGCATGCAGGAAGCAGTTGGATCGAAGTGCGCATGGCCAGTGCATTATTTTGGACATCCTAACTAGAGATGAATGCTTTTGTTAAGACTTACTAGTGATGAATCATTTTGTAATGAGTGCAAGCAAACCATATGAGATGTGAGCTGTGTAACCAGTGCAAACATCTTTGAGCTATGCATTATTCTAGCTTGATGGCCAAACTGCCTTGATGTAACTTGTTTCTGCAAGAGTTGTGGAAAATGACACAAGACAAATGCTTATGGCTATAATATAATTGTGAGCTATGATGAGCTTCCGTGTCATGATTGTGTATTGTCTAAAATGGAAATGTTAATTGTATGGTTCATCGATTGTATGATTAGTATTGATTATGAGGCTAATGTATAAACAAATGATATTATGTTGTTATTTTCTTGTATGGATAGCGTCTGACAGTTGGTCGCTATGTAAATATATAGCGTCAAACCATTGGTCGCTATATCTTTAAAATACTGTCGGACGGTCGGCCGCTATAAGTGGGTCGGTCGCTATAAGTTATAGCAACGCCACTATCAGCGACGTAACAGGTTGGTCGCTATATATCTATAGGGACCGACCGTAGGTCGCTGTAGCCACTTATACCGACCGACCGTAGGTTGCTGCATATAGGTTGTGGTACAGTGATTATTTCGGTTCAGTTGTTATTCAATTTTGACAAGCTTAATTTTATTCGATCTCGTTGAGCTATATTCTTTAAAATTTGGTTGGCTTATCAAGGCCTAAGAATTGTCTTTCGTGGTTAAAAATTCTGACGATGATTATTAGAGGTTGCGTACACCTGCAGCTGCAATGGTGAAGGACTGCTGGTACAGATACCAATGAAGGACAACTGCTTAGTAGATTGCTAGTGGTCCATTTCTCCTTCGTTGTGGCAGGATCCATCATTTAACTTGGGTGCTATATATGTGCCCTGAACCAAAAAGACAGTGTTATTAGGACAAAACTCAGGACAGCATGAGGGCCACAAGTGAATTATTCACGCTAATTTCAATCATACATACACAGATATAAGTCGTGTAGAGAATAACAAACTGCAACCAAATTTTCACACCCAGGCATGCATGGCAGAATAGTTTCATTTCTTGGATGATTCCACTAAGAAATTGAAACACCGCACAGAGAATTACAGACATAGATGCCATCTTTTGGTGAAAGTGAAACACCGGGCACCACACTAGCAGGTACAGGAGAAACATGGGGAGGGAAGGAGTACAAATTTTCGAAGCCAGAACCTTTTATAAATTAACGCAGGGCCTTGAAATCGAAGTACGGAGCTCGTACAACAAGCCTAAGAACACAAATGATTTGAACTTCTACAACTTTCTCTTGGAAACCCTCCGGCCGGGTCTTGGCTTGGCCTGGCTCAGAGTAACGAGTGCAACACCATGTGGAGAAAACCAAAACAGACCATAATCCGTGGGTTCTGGTTCATGGACCAAATAATCAATCGCATCTGATCTTGCTATCTCCTCAAGTTGTTGCACACTACCACCGTTTCTAGTTTCCTCTCTGTCTCCATACACTCGTGTGCGTAAAAGGCATAGGCACATGAGGCACAAAAAACCGCGCAGAATCAGAGCTGCGTTACACAATTTGTTTTCAGGCGCTGAAATATTGCTACAAAAACAATACCAATATAACTGGCTCTGGAATTTCCATTGATGACTTGTTGGCTAGAGTTCCGTAGCTATTTCCATTCCAACATATTGGATTAGGGCGGGCGAATTCTGTATGAATGACAGAATTATCTTTCACGAAACTCGATGGAGTTACGTATGTATGGAAAATATCTTGCAAATTATGTAGCAGTGTAAGTTCTCCTATCGTAGATTCGGCCACAAGCTTCCTAAAATCAGAGATGTCAACTGCTGCATGCACTTAATAGTGATCCCGATTATATCGGTGTCTTCCGAGATTCGTAGGTTCATGCATGTGTAAAAGGAAGCGTTCCTCAAGCTTCCTAAACTCATTATATATATTTATAAAATAGTATGACCTCTACACCACGCCCTTCCACAATCATGGGTTGCAGGTAAAATATGAGGGATTGGCTTGGATTCTTTATGATTTCACACCAGAGAGTTTTCCCTTCAAGAAGATGCCTAAGAAATGGATAGCGGAAGGTGTCATGGTGGAGCGGGCAGCTAGACTCCACCTCTGCTACAAACTTTTCAGCCCAGTCTGCGTACCTCTCAAATATTTGGGCAACGGAGGAACTCAGCCTCTGCTTGCCCAAGCCAACAAGAGAAGAGATGGAAAATTTTGCAGCCCTATCGGTGATCCATTGAAGGTACGAGGAACTCCTTACCACCATTTGGCCATGGTTCTCTCCCTACGGCTTGTGCTTGTTGAGCAATTCTATCCCTTCCATATAGACTCTCTTGAGAACCTTCCTGCTACGTAGCAATGAGATATATGTGATTGCTATCTTTCCTGTCTTCTCAAGGACAACATCCATGCGAGATATATAGCGCAATCTCGAGCCTTGCGATTGTGTCTGCTCTGGACGCCTTGTCTTCTACCTTGGTTGAGATGTACGACAACACTTTGCTCACACCCTCATCAACAACGGCTGAAGGTAGCGTCGTCAAGTTACTACTGTATGTCGGGAGCTGATTTATCTATCTGCTGAGGATTCAAAGTAATGAGAGCTACTTTGACACACATATATATGAGGAAAAAAGTCTAGTTAACCCCCCTCAACTACTGTCGGTTGTCTACTTCACTCCCTCACCTATAAAACCAAGTATTCTATCCCTTAAACTATTGAAAACCGTTTAAATAACCCCCTAAGATGGTTCTGAAGGTGTTTTGCTGATGTGGCATACTAAATGTCTACATAACCCCCTAACATATATAAAGGGTTGAGTGCATGACCCGTCAACTATAAAACATGATACTGTAGCCCTTGAAACATCAAATAATGTTCAAGCGACTCCCAGGAAGGTCTTCTAGAGCTATTCAGACCGTATTCCACCACACTATCCTAAATACCCATGCTTGCATGCAGACCCATTTGTTGCCTCCACCTCCATACTCTTTCTAGACTGGCCCACTACCTAACAAGCAACATGTGACGTCTTGTCTCTTGCTCCACCTCCCATCACTCGTCGATGGCACAAAGCTCAAGCACAATGCCTACATCGTCATCATCCAACCCCTGCCGCATCCTCCATCCAGTCGTCCTTCAATTTTTTTTAGGTAGCTACAGGAGGAGAAATATGAAGAGGCGTCAAGGATGTGGGAGGGACCGGATGACAAGGGTGCATGCGTAGTGCATGTGCTCAATGTCATCAAGGAATGCATGAGGTGTAGTAGGAAACAAGATGGTGCTAATCGGGCAGTAGCACAAGCCTGGAAAAGGGTACGGAGAGGAAGATATATAGCCGATGGGCCTGTGTACAAGCATGTGCGCTTAAGCCAGTTTGGTGGGATACTGTGTCCAAACAGCCCTACATGACCATCCAGGGGTTATTTGAACAATATTAGATGCTTTAAGAGCTACAATATCACATTTTATGATTGAGGGGATCATGCAGTCAACCCTTGATATATTAGTCTATATAGACTTTTTAACATACCACATCAGCAAAACCACCTTCAAAACTGCCACAGGGGGTTATTTAGACGTTTTTTAATAGTTTGGGGGTAGAATATCTGGTTTTATAGGTGAGGAGGTGAAGTAGACAATTGAGAGAGTTAGGTAGACTTTTTCCTATATATATGAGAGAAGCAAGAATTCCAAAGCATACATATGGAATCTTATGTCACTGAGAAGAAACATTATTTTAGACCTTTCATGTTAATTAACACGACACATGTTACAAAGCAGAAAAGATAATTAAATTTGTAAAGCTCTCGCAAAAAAAAAAGAAGCATCCGGGCAATGGTTTGTTATTGTAATCTAATTGTCATCAAGAAAAATACCATGGATCTATTTTGTGTTCTAAAAAATTATCCAAATCTACTGTTACAAAAATACACAAAAGTAAATTAACCCTCAAAATCTATGAAAATTACCCACATTCCACCTATATCATTATGAAGAATAAGCTAAAGTAATGCATAATCTGCATCTCGATATATTACCCATCTATGCCATCATCAAAGATATCTAAAATACCCACATAATCTTCAAATAATTAAATCACTCAGCTATGTATTTATGGTGAAAATATATAATAACCCGTAGTTTTTATGTACAGAAATCCTGTGAAAATGTGCGTCGAAATATCTCACATATGCAAATGTATACAAATAACCAACTATAAACCCTTTGTATTTACATCTAAAGTTACGTACCATTATAAAATTAACCTAGAATACTTAGATTTTTGCTATTAAATTATCGACTTCTATAATTGTTAATCTAGAAAAACTAACCAAAGGTAATTGATGTGTGGCTGACGCTACTGATGTCGGCAATACATCCATGAATGCAGCCACATTTAGGGTCTGTTTGTTTCAGTTGTTTGCTGGCTCGTGGGGAAGTAAACTAAAAGCTAGAAAACACTTTTCTGACTTTGGTGTGTCAGAAGCTAATAAAATTTATTACAGAAGTCGATAGCAAAAAGATAACACAAGCTAGCTTTTGAGCCAAAAGCCCAAAAGTTACGGTTCAAACATTTCGAGGAGAAATTCAACACTAGATCGTTCAAAACCTCATGTTGAGATTTTAACCAAACACATGATAAGCACGTGTCGAGGTGAATTTGAAACGGGAAAACTATGAATATGGATAGAAAAGAGGTAGCTACAATTTATTGCAACTGGACAGAAAAGAAAGATCTGTCTATATATATGTGAGTATTGTGTTAATTAGACTACGAAAGAATTAAAGAGAAAGAGTAAATACAAGAAATTCTGATAAACTATGAATCCTTAGTCTATTCATGATTTTTTTCTCTCAAGTTACTAGCTTGGGCTGCATGATTTAAGGACTAGGAGGTGGCAGCACCATTACCTTTGTTTCCTGTTACTGCAGCAGAGCACATGAGCCAACTGACGATAAAAATCTGTTGGAAAGAATACGAGGCTGGAGTCACCAAAGTTTATTTCTATATAGTTTTGGCCATTTAACTAATGCTCGAGTTTGCTTTGGGCCATATACAACTCTTAATTCAGAAATCTTTGACCACTAAGCTAAAAGTACCGAACAAAATTGGTCAACTTGTAGCAAAATAACTATTCATTTTAATAGATCATGAAAAATAAGAAACTTGTACCAGTTTTTTTTAAAAAAAATTAAACATTGTATTGGTTCTTGAGGAAAGTACCTATGTACAGTATGGTCCTCTCCGCCTGATGAGGAAACAAAAGGAGCTACTACTTTAATTTGAGGCGTACAAGATCTTGAGTAGTATATATGGCACACAAGCTTGGGATACTGATGGAATTAATGTAAGGTACTTGGAATTGAATTCCATTCCAATAATCATAATCTAGGCACAGACCAATTAAGCTAATATACTTGTGTGCGGGATATATTTGTATATTATTCTTGGCCACATGAGGGACATATACTTATGTGTTGCATTTCTGCAAGAGGGGATGGAGCCAAATAGCGTGCTAGAAGTTGTATGGTAGAAATATAGCATGGGGATTCATAGAATCAATTTCTGTCTTCTACCCCATAAATTTAAGATAGCCTTATATTTGAACTTTTGAAAATTGTAGAATAGTCTAATCCTTTAAGTGGATTTCAATTCCTCAGAAGTTAAAGATCCAAACCACCACTAAACCTAATCTTTTACCTTAAGTCTGCTACAGATTGCTGGAGCCACGCGCGTGTGGAGCACCAGCTGAACCCCGATCACAGTTTCGCCATGGAAGGAAGGGTCCAGGTCTCCAAGATAAGGTGTGCTCAGGAGCAGAGCTGCGAAGAAGGTGTGCAGTGGTTGTTGTGGACTGCACTGTAATCTTTCCTTTGTAAAAAATAACCTTTAATTTCAATAAAATCTGTGTAGGGGCAAAGGCCCCTCCAGTTCCCTCACAAAAAAAAAGGTGTGCAGTGGTTGTATTAAAAAAAACATGGTATATATTTTCCGTGTTGGGTGTTGTCATATTCTTCCTGTTGTACTGTTTTGCTCGTCCCTTAATGAAATGTACCGTGGTCTTTACTCTTTAATTAGCTACTGGTCGTAGTTAACCATCAGTTAGCGAGATTACTCCATCTTATCAACCACTCCGTATGTAAGTGGAACTCACTGTCATCACCCGCCGGTCGGCAATTATATACTATACAACTATAAAACGACTTGGTTTTCCACAGGAATGACAATGTAGCAGAAGCTTCGTCTTGCTTTCCACGAAGTTGCGTTGTTGGTCTAATTGTTCCATCACTTTTGTCATTACTATAAATGCTAATGGAGTGTTATCCTTAAGTTACCATATATGTTCTTTCAGCAACCTACTGCACCATTTTAATTTTTAAATACCACAAAGCGTTTGTGCGCCTACGTTGCACCGGAGACCAGAAATAAGACCATATAATTCAAGTCAACACCTGTATTATAAAATTTATAATATCTAAAAAAATATTGCGTTTGAGTAGGATGTCCGCAACATTAAATTTGTAGCTGACCATTATTTTTAATCGGAGCTTATTATCAGGTCCCTCCAACACCATCGCGTTTCCTCCAAGTCAAGGCTGATTGGACACCTCTTAGTTTTCTCCTTTTCTCAAAATTTAATTTCCATGTAACCAATAAACTTATTATTTATGACACCAAATAAATGTATCATAAAAATATATTTGATAGTATATCTAATGATACTAGTTTAGTATCATAGATCTTGATGCTCTTTTATGCATAATATTATGGTGTGTCATGGTTTAGTATCTTCAGTTCGATCAATTATAGTATAGATTAAAAAGTATCAATATTTATGATATCAAATAAATATCATTAGACTAATTATGAAATGTAATTTCATAATAAATCATTTTGGAACCAAAATATAAATAGTATTCACTAGAAATTTGATTAAATATGAAGTACTTTTGCCGGTACGCAGCTCGTAATTGCATTCTTTTTTTGGACCGAGGGAGTAATTGGTTATTATACCTTCTATCTATGACAATAGGACCAAGAACTGTGCAGTGCACGGTTTCCTAACTTTTGGATATTGTACCCAAACTATATCTCTAGAATGATACAACTTTTATCTCTCTTTGTTAATTCCGTATTATGAATTGTTGGCGCCCAGACATCCAATGTGATAGGATTTCGTTGGATGGTAACCTGGGCACACTCCCACCAAATGGCCTAGCAGAACGGCCCATAAAAAACGCCATCGTGCGACTCCGGCTTCGGTCGCCAGCCCGCCCGCCTGCGCTTGCCGCTGCTCCATTCGCTGCTACACACGCGCGTCCGCGCCCATCCGCCCGCACATGCACCCTACCCCCGTCTGCCTCGCCCCATCCCGCGCCCGGAGCTCCTTCTGCCTGATCTCCTCCTCCTCTCTCTCTCTCTCTTCACATGGGCGGCACTCAAGAGCCGGGATGAGGATGAGCACGCCCTGTCCGTAGGACCCCAGGCACGTCGCGCGCCCCATCCGCCAGCACCCAGCTCACCGTGTTCCTTCCCCCGGCCCCCATGACTCTCTGAACATACCTCGGAAACATGAAAACACTTGTAACATGAAACACTTGAATGCAACATACGTCTAAAGCTGATGAAATATTTGGAACATACACTCGCAACGTGTGTGTGAAACATATGCAACATCTAAATAAAAAACTTACAACTTGCAACATGAAAACACTTATTGCAACGTAAGACTGAAATAGATGAAACATTTTCGAATATACTCTTGCAACATATATGTGAAACATGTGCAACATCCATTCAGATAAAAAACGCTTGGAACAAATATACGACATCCCGATCTACTTTTGCAACATACATATAAAACACTAACAACATACCTCTGATATGACATCTGAAACACTGTAAACATTTATTTGTATCATAGGGGGAGGGAGAGGCCAGGGCTGGTTTATTTCGGCCTCGGAGAGGGAGCCGGTGCCGAGAGGGAGCGCGAGCACCACCAGCATAGGCTACGATCGTGGGTGCCCTTGGCTCGGTGGGGACCACCTGAGGCGCGTGATGGCACCACCAGCACTAGCAGAGGCGGGCGGCGGGTCCGACGGCGCGGGTGGGACTACAGGAGCAAGGAATAAGAGGCGCAGGTGGGACGTGCGATGGGCAAGAGCGAGGAACGAGCAGTGCAGGATGAGGATGCGCGGGGGGAGATGGCCACAGAGAATGTGGAATGGGGTGGGCTGACGGCCGCACGGCGCTGCGAAGCGTGCGATAGACGAGCGAGTAGGAATATATTTTTGAGAGAGATGTGGGAGACGTATAGAGGAGGAGACAGGCTTGTTGGGCCGCTAGAAACATGTCTACCTGAATCACGACAAACATAACTTCTAGCTAAATTGAACTCTAATAAAAAGAACAAAGTCTTCGGACTGAGAGAGGAGTCTTATGTGGCATTTAATTAATGATGAGTACGCTGCTTCCTCTAAAGACCACAACATTTACCATCAATAGAAAAGCCGTTCAGTGAGGTGAGGCCCACACAATAAGGGGGAAAAAAAGAGAGCCCATACCATCATATCGCCTCGCTCAGTCGCTCTTCCGCATTCTTCCCCAAATCGGCGAATCTCCACCAAACCCTAGTCGATCTCCTCTCAGATCTCACCAAGTAGAAGGCTGCTGCACACGGCGCCGCCGGTGCTCGTCGAAGACACGATCACAGAAATCCTCCTCCGCGTCCCGCCAGACGAGCCCGCGCACCTCGTCCGTGCCTCCGTCGTCTGCAATCTCTGGCGCCGCATCCTCTCCGACCTGGCATTCGGCCGCCGCCTACCGTGAGTTCCACCGCGTACCTCCCATGCTCGGCTTCTTCCTCTCCAATGACACCGCACCGAAACGTATGCCTCGCTTCGTCCCCACCACATCGGCACCCGCCTTGTTCCAACCGCCGCCGTTCGATTACAACCGCATGTGGACGCTCGACTGCCGCCATGGGCGGGTCCTCTGCAGGGCACCGAGAAACGCAGATAAACTCCTTGTCTGGGACCCCATCACAGGAGACTGCCAGAGGCTGCCCTGGAACCAAATCGCCGTCTATCATCAGAGCTCCTCCGCGGTTCTGTGCGCCGTGAGTAGCTGCAATCACCACGATTGCCACCGTGGCCCCTTCCTCGTTGTCTCCGTGGGCTCTGGCTTTCTCCGTTTAAATGGTCGCCTACGGTGGCCGCATGAAGACGTGGGCGTGTGTGTACTCTTCCAAGACTGGGGCATGGGGGGCACCAATCTATCTGGACACAGGAATGGGGATGTTGTTTGCACCAACACCAAGACTGGTATTCTTATTGGAGATGAACTCTACTTCAACATTGCCGAGGGTAACAACATTGTGAAATTTGATCTGGACAAGAATTGCTTATCTATGATCGATGCGCCTTACATGGTTTGATGTTCTCATTGTAACTGAGGATCGTTCACTGGGGTTTGCCGGTTCAAGCCTTTACTTGTGGTCAAGAAAAGTGGATCCCGAGGGACTTACTAGATGGGTACAATACAAGGTCATCCGCATTGACAATCCATGGCACACAATCCTTGCCGTTGGTTTTGCTGATGGTATTGGTGTCATCTGTCTCAGCACAGAGGCCGGTACCTTTGCATTGGACCTCAGGTCAGGTCTCAAGAAGAGGATAACTGAGCTTGTGACCGAATTCACCATCTTCCCATTCATGAGCTTCTACACTCCAGGTACATTATAGTCCATTGCCTAGATGTTATCATGCAATGTAGAGCTTGTATGAGTTTTCTTATCTTCTAATTTTGTATATATTTACTAGAATGCAAATAATATTTATCTGTAAAACTTAACATTGCACTTCTATCTATTTTCTTATCTTACTTTTGATTTTGTATATATTTATTAGAATCCAAATAGTATTTATATATAAAACTTAATATTAGTGACAATCTTGGTCTGTTTTAGAGAAACCAAATATATGACATTATTATGAATTATGAATATCACATCTGATTGTGGTTGGCATCGATTTTTTAAGTAGAATTTGATAAACTACCAAGATGTGTCATGCTGGATGTTGTTCTTCCCTCAACCCAGTCATTGTTGATCTATTATTTTCATATATCTTGTACTATGTCAGTTCTAAATCTCATGCCATAAAAACCAGACCTTGACTACCTTCGGAAGTTGCACTAAGAAACTATATATTATTAATATTTTGTAGCATTCTGGCTTGTACATTAATTTACCCTGCTTGTTGATATTACACAGTCGGCACTCTTTATCGTTTCGTCTTTAACAACTTTTTTATTCTACTACAATTTTATAATTCTTATGCTTGGTGCTTTTCAGATTGTGCTACCAGGAAACTGCAATTGCCAGCAGACAAATTAATCACTGTCAAGCTGCAATATTGAAACTTGAATCTGACTGTTTCAAATTAGTCTTTTTTTACTTCTGCATTGAGGATGGTTGTTTCAGCTTTTTGTGAAATGCACTTGGAACTGAATATGCATGTTCAAATCATAGTACAGTCTCTGTACATAACCATGAACTTGGAACTGAATGGTTCATTTGAGGTATGTTGCTCCATTTGTTTGCGCAACATGAGAATGCATCTGAAAGGGTAAAAGTTATCTGACTGACTGTTTCAGCATGTGCTGGAATTAGCTTGTCAACTTTTCATAAAATGAAGCACCATATATAGAGGTTGCATAGATTAGCATATGCCACACAGCATGAACTCTGCAAAACCTAGCTCATGATCTGATTGAGAATTTGTTTTTTATACCAGCTAATTGACTAATCAGCAATTTGACAGATATTTGCAATAGCATTGATTGCTGAAAACTGCATGCTGAAAACTCATGATTTGACAGATATTTGCAATACCATTTTTTTGACCGAAAAGACCGAAAACTGACCTAGTGCATGATTATTAAGCTGCTGAAATTTTGTATTATTTTTTCGTGCATCTTAACGACCTCAATGTAAAAACTGAAAACAACAAAGTTGTAGATCTAATTGAGAGCTACAACTTTGATGTAAAAGTATTTTCATTTGACAACATACAAAAAGATATTATTTTTCTAATACGACAAGCACTAGTACGCGATTATTATGGTCCTAAAATTTTATATTAATTTTTTGAGGATATTAACTTCATATGCATGACTCTGTTGTTGGTTTTCCTGCACAAGATGAGGCGCGATGACAGCTGCTAGGTCCAAAGCTGTTAAGCCTCTCAAGGCATTTCTGTTCACTTCATGAGTTGATCCACGAAAGTTGTACTCTAGCGCTGAAATGTTGCTTCGAAAACTGGCATATATAACAGGCTCTGGAAGTATGTGTGATAACTCTGATGAAATGATGTCGGTAGCACCAAGTCCCTGTCCATTTGTTTTGCAGCATACAGGATCTGGGCGCAAAATATCACCTTGTCATATATGCTGTGGTCGAATGCCAACCACCGCAGGAATATATGGATAATTGGAGATGTCTTCTAAATTTGGTAGTAGTTCTCCCATTCCAAAGTCAGTGTTAAGCTTGAACTGAGATGCCAATGACTGCAAGCATTTTATAGCAATCCCTACTATGTCTATGCTTTCTGATAGTCGTAGCACCAATGATAGATGGAAACCCTTCCCTGGCATCTTGTGATCCTCATACTGATATTGTAGCTCCACCTCTATGCCACGCCCTTCGCCACATATTGGCCACACATAACAATGGCGGACTTGGGTTCCTTGCACCCTTCCATACCCAAGGGTCTTGCCTTCAAGTAGTTGCCGGACGAGAGGGTTGCAAAAGGTGTAGTGGCGTAGTTGACAGCTTGACTCCACATCTCATACAAATTTCCTGGCACAATCTGCAAGCCATTCAAATCTTTGAACATCGGAGCAACTCAAACACGAAGATTGGTCCTTGTTCAGACGAATGAGAGATGAGAAGTATACAGACTTCGACCATGACTAATATGTTCAGTCTCTTGGCCTTCTTGCTCTGACCGTGGCTTGTGTTTGATGAGCAGATGCGTGGTCTCTATGTAGGCATGTTTGAACACCTACCTGTGACGAAGCAGTGACACATCTGTGATTGGCAGCTTAGCAGATATCTCAAGAGCAAACTCCAATTCAGAGAGCGCCATCTTGAGCCTCTCGATGATGTACGTTTCAGAGTCCTTGTCCTCGCGCTTTCCTAATAGGATAGTGCTCACGGCCTCCTGAAAAATAGCTGAACCCACCATTTCTGCCATGAGGAACCTGTACATGCAGTCTCTTAGAGAGCTAGTTTACCTTCTGATAAAGGAAAGAAAATAGACAAAAACAGCCTTGCTAACCACACACAAAAGAGCAGTGTTACTGATGGAACCCAGACGCAGCCCTTACCTTGGTGACTTATTGTTGCACCAACTGGCCAGATCAGCCACCATAATTTTATCTGAAGCTCGTTTACCACCGTTTCTGAAAAAAAAAAAATAAAGTCAGAAGCTGCATGATTCATCGCTTCCAGTTCCAGCACTTATCTCTAAGCTGAAAGGATGGACCCAATTAAATTTGAAACTTATTTGTTCTCCTGAATCAAAAGTACAATTCAGAAGATGTTAGTGTTTACTTAAGTTATTTTCTATAAATCCTTTGACTATAAATGAGGTCTGATATTTTGAGAAAACTAATGGAGAATTTAAAAAGTGCTTACAACAATCGATTTGGCACCATATTCCACTATGATTACATGAAAATTGTTTCCCCCTTTGAATAGGCTCACAGTCTGTCCTTTCTCCTTCTCCAGACCTATTTAGAATATCCAAGGAGACAATTTCATGATTTTTAATTAAGCTTCAAGTTCTATTTTTGTTAGTGTTTGCATTTGTTTCAGAATTGTTCTATCAGCCAGCAAGTGCCTGGTATATTTACTTCCCCTTACAAATGTATCAAGTAGTAAAATTATGTAGGCCCTGAAGTTTCCTGCATTCCAATTTCAGGCTGAGGGGATCTTTTGCCTTAATCCGGAGAATGACCAAGACGAACACGTGAGAGACCAGCGAAACAAAGGAGTTGTACCTGAGGACATTGGTGTTCACTGCTTGGCCAGCCTGATTAAGGTAGGACATCTGTCAGCTTGAAACAATCATAGAACTATGTTTAAATTGGACAGACATGGTTCAGAGTACTGAAACTTCAACATTTAAATTGGACATGCGTGGTTCAGGGAACTTCCAGAAGGAGTCCTCCATGGCCTCTCCCCTGAGCAAGTGCTTCAATATAATTCTTAAGGGGACTTCCTTGTGCTTGTGACGATGGCCTTGGATTTTTGCCACTAAACTGTTGCTACTGAGAACTCACGACATGTTGCATATAGCTGGTATTTTCATGATTGTTTTTCATGCATGGTTCACTAACTGAAAACTCACAAATTATTACTTTTATAGGAGTACTGAAATATGAATCGGCAAGAAGGAAACCAAGGGTAACAAAAGAAGGTCGTCAGGAGTTCAATATCACTAACTGAAAATATTTGAAAATGCTATTAATTCATAGAGGGAACATCCTGTATCCCGCTACCTTGTGAGGTCATGATGACTGAATTCTATGAATTTGATGACTGAATGCTTATCTCTTTTTTTTTTAACTGAAAGCTATTACTTAGTGGTGCATGCTGCTGTAGTTCTGCACATTCTGAATTGTAAACATGGATGTTTTGTAACTTATGGCAAGTAGTGTACAAGGGAAATTAGCGTACACAGTTGGCAGCACCAAAAAGTACTTTTCCACCGTAAGCAGTGCACCACCATGTCGGGAGATCCAATATAATTCATACTCCGTCAGCTCTGGTTGAAACGTAAGAAAGAATTGATTACGTCTGGTTTTAGTGCTTCGGCGATCGACTTGCTGTATGCTAGAATAATCTCTGTACTCTTGGACGTCTCCCGTATTTTCGAGTGCATAACTATCTTGCGTCTCAGTCGCGGCATGAGGCCAGAAGTCAGCGGTGAGCAGCAGAGGTGTCTTCTTCCCACCGCCTCGATCTGCTCTTGCTTCTTTCGGCCACATCATGAAATGAGCTACCATACGCGTGCTGGCCGGGCTCTAGTATAGAGATTATGAAGCAGCATATATAGGGAAAGGCAGGGACGGGGCGAGCGGCAGCAGTCGCGGTAGCTAGCGCACGATAGATGGAGAAGAGGAGGGGAGGGGAGAGCGACCGGTCCCAAACCCAAAGTCAGGCCGGGATACGCACGAGAGAACCACGCGGCACAAACGGATTTGGCCCGTATGTATATAGTAGCGCCTTAATACGCGGGATGTATATGGATTTACATAGATGTACCACAGTAGTTGGTAGCACAATTATATAGTTTTATATATTTCTCAACCAGAAGACATGTGCATATTACATAGGGTTAAGTCCAATTTACACCCTCCAACTTGCAGCAAAGTTCGGATTTCAACCTCGAACTTCAAAACCGGACAACTTTGGCCCTCCAACTCTCGAAAAAGTTCAACTTTCAACCTTCTGGGCGGTTTTGCGGGTAAACAGTAACTTTTGATATTTTTGGGAGCGCCAAAATTTTATATTATTTTTTCGAGCATCTTAACGTCCTCAAATGAAAAAACTCAAAACTACAAAGTTGTAGATCTCATCGAGGTCTACAATTTACATATAAAAATTATTTTCATCCGACATCGTATTGAAGGGTTTTCTATTTTTTGAAATTTGAGTCTCATCACGCGATAAAATATGGTGCTGAAATTTTATATTATTTTTTCGAGCATCTTACTGTCCTCAAATAAAAAAACTCAAAACTAAAAAGTTGTAGATCTCATCGAGGTCTACAATTTACATATAAAAATTATCTTCATCACGACAACATCGTTTCATTGAAGGTTTTCAAATTTCAAAAATTAGAAACTTCATCATACGATGTCGATGAAGATGTTTTTTATATGTAAATTGTAGACTCAATGAGATCTACAACTTTGTAGTTTTGAGTTTTTTCATTTGAGGACAGTAAGATGCTCGAAAAAATAATATAAAATTTCGGCGCTCCCGAAAATATCAAAAGTTACTGTTTACCCACAAAACCGCCCAGAAGGTTGAAAGTTGAACTTTTTCGAGAGTTGGAGGGCCAAAGTTGTCCGGTTTTGAAGTTCGAGGTTGAAATTCGAACTTTGCTGTAAGTTGGAGGGTGTAAATTGGACTTAACCCTATTACATATGATGGACAAATGATCCAAATACTAGACACCACACTGCCTTAACATACACCTGTTGCACGGCAATGCAAGCACAAATAAAGCGACCTAGCTAGCTACTTGTCCTTGTTCTTGCTCGATCGCGTATTGTACCTTTTTCCTGGTTCTGGGCACACCTGCTGTTTCCACGCTTCCCTTTTCCACAGTAAACGATGCACCACAGTGTACAGAGGCCCAATCTATTCTGTACTCGCTCAGCTCTGGCTGACGTGAGAAAGAGTTTATTGCAGATTCAGTTTAACCACTTCGTGTACGCTGACATCATGTATCCACTTCTCATTCTCAACATCGTGTCCGATCCTCTCTACTGCATAAATGTACTTATTGTTTGTAACCCTCCCCCTTTCAATAAGGTACTTCTAAAGCAGATTCAGTTTAGAAACAAAGAAAGAAGCCAGTTGAAAACAATGTACTTAACCATGATGAAAAGGCAGTGGTTTTAGCTCCTCCAAACAATCGATCCAACACAAATGGACAGACCACGACGAAAAGACAACAAATGGCCAGACACTACTATAAACGGGATCTTTGCCAAGTGCAAACTGATTTGCCGAGTGTCAAAAATCGGGCACTCGGCAAAGACCTTCTTTGCCGAGTGCCGTACTCGGCAAAGAATTGCACTCGGCAAAGAGTTCTTTGCCGAGTGCCGGGCACTCGGTAAAAAAGGCTCTCGGCAAAGGACTTCTTTGCCGACTGCCACGCTCTCGGTAAAAGCGCTGCACTCGGCATAGGCTGCCCCGCGTAACGGTGTTCGGCCACGTCCTTCTTTGCCGAGTGCCTGCTGTTAGGCACTCGGCAAAGAAGGTAAAAAAAAATTATTTGCCGAGTGTCCCAGATTTGGCACTCGGCAAAGATTTTTTTTTTGGGAAAATACTTTGCCGAGTGCCCCTGACACGGCGCTCGACAAAGATTTTTTTCCCGAAATGTCTTTGCCGAGTGCCCCTGTGAAGGCACTCGGCAAAAAGGAAATTTTTTAAAAAAAATTCAAAACCCTCTTTGCCGAGTGCTTTATTCTTGGCACTCGGCAAAGACCCCATTTGCCGAGTGCCATGCCCCGGTACTCGGCAAAGGTTTTTTTTTTTGTTTTTGGCCTACAAATTTTTTGTGCAGCCCTTTTAAAGTACCAAGAACTCCTAGTTAGAATTTGGGGATTTTTTTTTGGCTTTTTGATATATTTAGTTACTTTATTTCGTTTACTTGAATTTTTTCGAAAAATATAAATTTGAACTGCACGTGGTACGAATAATGGAATTTAATGATTCAAAAAATGATAGTCATGTTACTAAGTGTAGTGTGAGGCCGTATCCAGGAACGGTCCTGAAATTTCGGACATCTTGTTCACGAAACATGACCGCGAACTTGCGTGCGAAGTGTTTTTAAATTCTATAAAAAACAAATGAAGTCCGAAAATCTTGAAACTCGTTGAGATGTCGTGATATCGTATGTGGAGGCTATGATAAAAATTTAAGAAGGTTTGGTGCACGTTGTCACGTACGATGCTTACAAACCAGGACATCTCCATATCTGATATCACATGTAGGAGTCACAGAAACTCCTTCGTGCACTTAAGATGCCGTATGAGGAGATACATGCTTGTTCGAAGGGGTGCGTCCTATTTAGGAAAGAACATGAGCATGCAAAGTTCTGTCCAAAGTGTAAATCCCCCAGGTACCTGGAGGTAGACTCTGATGATGGCCAGAAGAGGCAAGTTACGATCCCTGTGAAAATCCTACGGTACCTTCCGTTACTACCGAGGATCCAACGGCTATACATGACCGAGGAATCCGCGAAATAGATGACATGGTACAAAAATGGCAAACGGTACAATCCTGACAAGATGGTACATCCATCCGATGGTGAAGCTTGGATCCGCTTTAATGACAAACATCGTGACAAAGCAGATGAGGCTCGTAATGTACGTGTCGCACTAGCAACAGATGGGTTCAATCCTTATGGAATGATGGCTGCCGCATACACATGTTGGCCCATCTTCGTTATCCCCCTTAATCTCCCCCCCGGTGTCTCCTTTCAACGACATAACGTATTCTTGTCGTTGATAATTCCTAGACACCCAGGGAGTAATATGGGTGTGTTCATGGAGCCCGTGTTTGATGAATTGGTCCGTGCTTGGGACGAAGGGGTATGGACATACGATCGAGCTACAAAGACAACCTTCAAAATGCACGTTTGGTACCACTACTCCCTGCATGACTTCCTGGCGTATGGGATATTCTGCGCCTGGTGTGTTCACGGGAAGTTCCCATGCCCAATATGCAAGGAAGGTGTGAGGTTCATTTGGTTGCTGCGAAGGGTGGCAAGTATTCGTCGTTCGATGAGACATCGTCAATTCCTACCTCTTGACCATCCATTCGGACAAGACATCAAGAACTTTCTGAAATGTGTCAAAGTGACAAACCACCGCCGTAGATGATGACCGGTGCCGAGGTTCATGCTCGAGATAGATGCTCTCGTGCCCAATGAAGAAGGTTGTTTTATGGGATATGGTGAGCAACATATGTGGACTCATATCTCGGGCATGACGAGGCTCCCCTATTTCGATGACCTTCTTCTGCCACATAACATTGATGTAATGCACACTGAAAAGAATGTCACCGAGGCACTTTGGGCAACACTCATGGACACTAAAAAGTCTAAGGACAACCCTAAGGCTAGAGTGGACACGGCAGCGCCAGCGATAGACCAAATCAAGAGATGCGACCTCCTAGTCGTGGCAAGACCTGGAGAAGGCCTAAGGTCGATTTCATCTTGAAAAAGGACCAAAGGAGGGAAGTACTTGAATGGATCCAGACGCTAATGTTCCCTGATGGGTATGCAGCGAATCTAAAGAGGAGAGTGAACTTAGGCACTCTAAGAGTCAATGGGATGAAGAGTCATGACTACCACATATGGATTGAGCGGCTTCTTCCGGCGATGGTTCAAGGCTATGTCCCGGAGCATGTCCGGCAAGTCTTTGGCGAGTTGAGCTACTTATTCCATGACTTTGTGCCAAGGAGCTCTCTCGGACCGTCATTGATGACTTGGAAAAAGCGGCACCGTGTTGCTCGTAAGTTGGAGAAGATCTTTCCACCCGACCGCTTCTTGCCGATGCAACATTTGATTGTGCACCTCCCCAGACGAGGCACGGATGGGGGGCCCGTCAAGATCAAGTTGGTGCTATCCAATCGAGAGATGTCTGAAGACTCTTCACAAAAAATGTAGAAATAAAGCCAAAATTGAGGCTTCCATTGCAGAGGCATACATTCTAGAGGAGGTGTCAAACTTCATAGAGAAATACTACACTGAGAACCTTCCTTGCGTTTATAATCCACCCCCTCGTTACAATGCTGGCGAAAATGAATCGAACCTCAGCCTTTTCTAAGGGCAACTCGGAAGCGCAAGTGCATCGACCACTAAGCAATTAGAAAATGAAGAGTGGCGCAGTATCATGCTATATGTGTTGACCAACCTTGTCGAGGTGCAGCCGTTCATTGGGTAAGTTCTGAACGAAGTTGTTTTATTTCGCCGTATGTCCTTGTTTCTTCGTCCAACCCCCTTGTTTCTCGTTGGTACAAGGAATTTCTTCGTCAATCCTGCCATGGATCAAGGCAACCTACCCCGCAAGAAAATGATCCCCACCTTTCACGGGGTGCGGGACCAGAGAGCCCCGATTTCATTTGTTGGTTCAAACAGAAAGCCCAAACTGATGCGCCTATAAGTGACAAGCTGAGACAGGTTGCAAATGGCTGTGCCGCTAGGGTCAAGTCATTTACCGGTTATGACGTGAATGGATATCGTTTTCACATAGCAAACTACGAGAAGAGTCGGCCCAATCAAAAAACCACAAACAGCGGAGTTGTTACGTCCGGCACTGATGGACTCGACTATTATGGAAGAATTGAAGAAATCTACGAACTATCGTTCTATGGTTCCAACCCTCTTACTCCTGTCATATTCAAATGCCACTGGTTTCATCCTGGTGTAACGAGACGGACCCCTAAGCTTGGGCTAGTCGAGATTCGACAGGATTCCGTCTATCCAGGAGAAGATGTCTACATTGTGGCTCAACAGGCCGTCCAAGTTTATTATACGTCATACGCGTGCAAAGACGCCGAGCATCTTAAGGGTTGGTCTATTGTGCACAAGGTATCGCCACACGGTAAACTACCCGTCCCAAACGATGAAGATTACAACTTCAACCCAAACACATATGATGGAGAGTTCTATCAAGAAGAGGGGCTACAAGGGAGGTTTGACATAGACTTAACCAAAGAGATAGGAATAGAAGTAGACAATGAAAGGGATGATGACAAGGATGCTGGAGACAAGGTGCGAAATCTGAAGGACATACATATGCTTGAGCGATTATGTTTAGGCAATGACAATGAAGACAACATTCCTCCTTCGGATAGTGTTGATGAGTTGGACAATGTTGATAGTGATGACGAGACCTATAATCCAGCTAATCTCAATCATGAAGATTATTTCTAATACATGTAATACTATGTATTTTGTTATTATGTTTTGTTCATTTTTGCACCTATGTTTTGTAATACATGTATTACTATGTTTTTCTAATACGTCTTGTTTTCCTTTTTTATTGCAGGTGATTGAACAAAGATGGCGGGCGACCGTCATAGGCCCGTGAACTCGATCTACCAAAGACCACGCCGGCTGCAGGAGGAGGCGGAGGGGGCGGTGGAGGGATCGGATAGGAGGAGGAGGAGGACCGCTAGCCGCAGGAGGGGGCGGTCTCCTCCCACGCCGCGTGAGGAGGAGTTGGAGGAGGAGGTGGCGCCCGTGGACGAGTCGGACGAGGAGCTGGTTCGGCAGACAGACGAGGAGGAGGAGGAGGGGGAGGCGGCAGGCATGGGTTCCGCTTCCTCCGACTCCTCTTCGAGTGTCTACTTGCGAGGTCCCGCGAGCCTCCCACAGGTTCCGCTTCCTCACCAACGCCCAGTGATTCGCCCCGAAGGGCAAAAGTAAGTAACTTTATATGTTATCACCACTACTTCATATGATATGATGAAAAAAAACTAATATTTTTTCTTAATCACTTGTGCAGGAGGCGGGTGGTTGTGTCGGGTGGTAGCGCCACGGCTAGTCAAGCGGCATCTGGGTCTTCGTGGCAGCAACACTTCCCCAAGCATTGTCACGTCACGATCGAAGACGGAGCCCGGCCTACTCGTTTGACCACTACACCATCGCCCGATCGCGGAGTACCCCAACAAGGCGGCCTTGGTGAAGGCAGAGTTTTGGGTAAGTCTCCCTCGCACAACATTGCTCAATACGTCGCATTCATTGGACTTTTCTTGAAATAATGAATGGATACATCGCTTTTGTATGCGGACTTATTACATATGCGGGGAGGGATTTGAGGCGAGTATGAGCGGTGACTACCAAAGCACGTAAAAACTCGTCACCGACATGCATCACGAGGTGCGCATCCAGGCCATCGTAACCTACTACGAATTGAAGCTTGAGAGAGGAAAACCAAGAAAGACATAAGAAAGATGCACGGTGACCCAGGCAGCGTACCTTGAGGTAAATGAAGAAAATCAATATTGATTCGTTTTGAGATTAAGTTGGTTTAATTTGATCTTCTTATATGTCCAATACTTGATGATGTGTAGATGATTCTCTGGTCGTGCCAAGCGTATCCCGAGTGCTGGGCGATGATGGTGGAGAGGTGGTTCACGGAGGAGTACCTCAAGATGCACAGGGATGCCCGGGACCGTCATTTGCAGATACAAGGTCCAGCACACCATCAAGGCAGCCGCAGCCTCGCCGGATACAAACAAGCATGGGTACGCGAATTCATTTATCTATTATGACCTTTCGATTCGCACGATTTCTAATCATCGTCTTTGTCTTTCTCGCGATCGGCGTCACATAGTGGCCAGGCTTGCTCGGACTTCCAGGCATGGTGTATGGCCCACAAGGGCAAGGCGATGTCCGACATCTCCTTCAACCTGGAGGACCCGCCCGAGGCATACACAAACCCGAGCGTCCACTCCCGCATCAGTGAGTACACTGAGGTGGCGAGGTCGCTCCATGGGTCAGACCATGATCCGAGCACCCAGGACTTCGATGGAGAGGCTGTCATGAGGGCGGGGCAAGGCAAGAAGCATGGGCGGTTCTAGCTTGGTGACGGCGTCATCGACACGGCCTCTACTCCCTCTCTCTCCCAGATCCGAGCACGGAGCACGAGCGAGAGACCGGCCATTCGACGCAGACGGACGATTGCTGACAACGACCGGTCGGACTTTTCGAGGTTATTCCAGTTTTACTCGTCATACACTGATCTTTACCCACCTTAATTAGCTTTGCATTACTTAAACATTGGAGTGAAATATTGCAGGCCCGGCTGAAACAAGAAATGAGGCAACGTCAGGAGCGGCGGCCCAGCTGGACGCCGAGCGGACCGAGCGGCAGGCCCAGGCGCAGAGGCTGACGGACATTACAGAGTTCCTACAAGGGCTTGGGCAACGTGTGGACTTCTCTCTGCCAGCTGGGCTGTTGGTTCCACCTTCGCCTCCGCGTCCTGCAGCTGCAACTACTCCTGTGAGTATGAAAGTTTTTTACTTTCACTTGTGCTTTGCTTGTATGGCCTCTACCTTCCTAGATTAGTTATCCAAATAATCTTGTCTCACATGCAATCTTTACTCCTTTGTGCAGTCTCCTTCTGACGGTGGTTCGAATAATCCACCTCATGCACCTCCGAATGATGGAGCTGTGCCTTCACCACAGTCGCAGTGGCCGAGATGAGTGCACGTTGTATTTTTTTTATTTGTTGTTCACTTGGTGATGGACTTGTGATATACTTGTGATGCACTTGTGGACTTTGATGGACTTGTGGATTTATTTGGATGGACTTGAGCACTTATTATTATATATGTGATATATATTGTGATGGATGTGATATGTGCAGATAGATGTGTGGATGGATGAGATATATATGTGATGGATGAGATATATATGTGATGAATGAGATATATATGTGATATATGTTTGTATGAATTTATTTGTCATGATAGAATGTAAAAAAAATCAAAAATTGCCGTTTTGGGTCACTTTGCTAAGTGTTGCACTCGGCAAAGGACCCTGTTACCGAGTGCCATGGTCACAACACTCGGCAAAGCTGGAAAAATGGGCGCTCGAAAAACCGTTTTTCCAGCTTTTTGCCGAAAGTGCCATATTCATGGCACTTTCGCAAATCCCACAAAAAAAATTCAAACTTTGCCGAAAGTGCCGACCAGAGGGCACTTTCGGCAAAGACCCAAAAAAAATTCAAACTTTGCCGAAAGCGTTACTGCGGGGTTGGCACTTTCGGCAAAAAGACCAGCAGCAACGGGCGGGCGCCGCGGATTTTTCGCTTTTTGCCGAGTGCCCGATAAAAAGACACTCGGCAAAGAGGGCTTTGCCGATCAATTTTTTGCCGTGTGTTCTTTGCCGAGTGCCGCTTTTCGGCAAAGAACCTGAATCGATAGAGAGAGATCATAGCAGATTGAGGGAGGTGGTCGGAGGCGGCGATACCTTCCGTCGACGATGATCGCGGTGACATGACCGCCAAGAAGTTCTAGATCGCCACTGTGTCTTTGCATGTAAGAGGGATCGATCCAACTCTGTTCTCTTGATGCAGCGACGGGGACCAACGAGGGTGCCCTCTTGAGGGCGATGTGAGACGGTGAGGTGAGGGTGCGGGCGCGTGGGCTTTGTCTGTGGTGGTGGCGATGCATGGCAGTGGCGTTGGCGCTGGGATGCGGCATCGCTGCTGCTGCTGTATAGCAGCAGTATGAGCCAGGCGAGGTATGGCACCTGTTCGTAGTAGGGAAGATGTGGGAGATGGGAGGTACGGAGTTATGCGATGGCATGACGAGATCCATAATTGGGGGGGCAGTTTTCAATTTTCAGGCTATTTTACACCGTTCCCTCTACCTAGTCTCTATGAGAGTTGGGGCCACTACTAGAGTTCCCAACAAATAGCATGGAGTGTGGGAAATCAGATTAACTGTGATGTGAGAGAAAAGAACGTATATATGAAACCAAAAATATGGGAGAAATATGAAGGGAAAGAACGGCTGGAGACAGAAAATATAAAAAATAAATTAATAAGTTGAATTAACATTACTACTATAGAGAAAGGAATGGCGGGAGCCAGAAGAAAATAGATTATGTTAAATAAATTAGTGTTAGCATTTATACGAGATAGCCAATAAAGCAAAAAATAGTTATTGTATGTAGAGTCTAGCGTGTATATTTTTCGTGAACATTCTTGATAACTAAAATTTAACCTTACCATGTTTGCAAGATCAGGAGTCACCCAATCCGACAAATTCAACCTAACTTGTTCCAAAACAGCTCCATCCAACCCAAGCATTTCATCAAATTAAATTAAATTAATACTTTTTATCAAGCAAATCAAGTAAATATCCAAGTGTGAATTCAAACTTTTATATTTGCATCTGAAAATATTTAGATTCATATTTAAATCCAAATTAAAATGCGGTAAAAAGTGCTATCCAAATTTGAAATAGCAGTTAGGCGTGTTTCGTTGGTGCCTAATCTTGCCATACCTAACCTTACACAAGTCCACGACTACTATAATAAGCAAAACTAACAAAAATGAATCCAAGATTGTTGCAAAGTTTGGCATGGAAATGTGTTTACCACATGTGCTAAATAAGATACTCATAATTCGTTAGGTTGATGGACGAGGTTGAAGTCCAAGAGCACCATCTTCCATGGCCGCAAGTTATCATTGAGGCACCGGCAAGTCACCTGACAACAACAATGATGTTTTTTCTCTAGCTCACCAACCAAATGAGACAGACTTCGAGCTCACTGGGATAACAAGCAAAGCCGCACATAAGCTATGGTGCGACAACGTTTGGTAAGAAACAAACTTGCCCCTAAGTTAAGGGATCTAATTTTGTATTCGAAGTTTTTAAAATGTTTTAATTAGTTATCGCATAGTTGATAACACTACTATAGAAAAAAAAATCAGGGAGATAAACCCCCAGATTAATAAATACGAGCATTTTGTAGTGTTGCCTTTGTAAATGATGAGGAGAGCTATAGGCACAAGCTTGACCATGTCAATCATTTTCCAAAGCAGGGATTCTAAGTTGACCGCCTCCAAAAAAAATCCAGGCAATTTTAATTAAGTGGGACCATGCATCCTTCGCAAATAGAAGCATCTCTCACTTAGTCATATAACTTTGTGTGAGATGTATCCATTTGCGAACAAGGTGTAGTACCGCTTTGTTAAAATCATTTAAAAAATTTATGCAGTGATTATACACCAAAATCATGTTGTCATGCAAGTTTGTAGAATTTGTTCACCAAGTTTAGACATTATTACATTTATTCTATGGTAATTCAACGAATAATTGCAATAATAACTAAATTTGGTCAGGTAATTCTACAAATTGACACAACGCCATATTTTGGGTCCATGAGCATACCATAAAATTTCCAGACAATTTTAATAAAGTGGGACTATACACCTTCGCAAACAGAAACATCTCTCACTTAGTCATATAACTACGTGTGAGATGTGTCCATTTATGAACAATGTATATAACTGCTTTGTTAAAATCATTTGAATTTTTTATGCAATTATTGTACATTAAAATCATGTTGTCACTCAAGTTTGTAGATTGTTCTAAATAAGTTTAGATATTATTTCATTTATTTTATGGTAATTCAACAAATAATCACAAGAATAACTAAATTTGGTCAGATAATTCTATAAACCGACACAACAACGTATTTTGGGTCCATAAACATTCCAAAAAAATTTAGAAATTTTAAGAAACATTCAAGTGGTCTAGTGACAGTGGTGGTGTTACTGTCTCATGAGGGTATGGTCACGTTTTTGGTTCAAATCTTGGTGCTCTCCTCATTTTTATTTTTGTTTTCGGTTTTTCGACGCCATACTATATCTGAACTTAAAGATATGAAAACTTCAAAAAGACTTTAAATTTGTTTTGGTCATTTCTCCATCGGACTCGAACTATTTGAAATTTAAATTTTAAAATATGAGAACTTTGAATAGTTGTCAACAACAAAGTTGTGGAACTCATCAAGATCTACAATTTTGTTTTGGCCATTTCCCATCCGACTTTGTTTGAACAATTCAAAATTAATTTCCTAATAGCTAAAGACATGGTTTCTATAACAAATAAAATAGCACACTAGATCTTTTGTATAAGTGCAAGTGGTCTAATGGTAGTAAGGGTGATGTTGTTTATCACTTTAGGTAATGGTGAGGTTGTAGGATCAAATTTTGGTGGGCGTTATGTTTTCATTTTCCTTGTTATTTTTTCCACGACATGCAAAATTTTAGTTTCAACATATGAAAACTTCAAATAGAATATTGGCATATTAAATAATTTCAAATGGATTTTTCTTGTCAATTTTTTCATGCCATGCTAAATTTAAATTTTAAAATATGAAACCTTTAAATAGAATTTTACGATACTAAATGATTTCGAAAGGAAAAGTCATCAAATTCAAGTTTTTAGAGCTCATAGAGATCTACAACTTTTGTTTTAGTTGTTTCTTCATTTGAGTTTGTTTGAACAATTCAAAATTTGAATTTAAAAATCTAAGATCTTCAAATAAAATTTTGAGATAGTAAATTCAAATGAAAAAGTCATCAACGGCAAAGTTGCACAACTCATAGAGATCTAAAACTTTTGTTTTGTTCATTTCTCCATCAGACTTTATTTGAACTATTCGAAATTTAAATTTCAAAATATGAGAACTTCAAATAGAATTTTGGGATATTAAAAGATTTCAAATGAAAAAGCCGTCAACAACAAAGTTGTAGAACTCATCAAGATCTACAACTTCTGTTTTGGTCATTTCTCCATCCGACTTTGTTTGAACAATGCAAAATTTACTAGTAAATGGAGTCATGGTTTCTATAACAAATAAAATAAAACACTAGATCTCTCACAAAAGTGCAAGTGGTCTAATGGTAGTAGGGTTGTCGTTGGGTCTTCTTGAGATGGTGGTGAGGTTGCAAGGTCAATTCTTTGTTAACACTTTATTTTTATTTTTCTTATCATTTTTCCACACCATGCAAATTTTGAATATCAAAATATGAAAACTTCAAATAGAATTTTTGAACATTAAATGATTTAAAATGGATTTTTCTTGTCATGTTTTCATGTCGTGCTCAATTTGAATTTTAAAATATGAGAACTTTAAAAAGAATTTTAGGATATTAAATGATTTCAAATGAAAAAGTTGTCAACAACAAAGTTGTAGAACTCATCAAGACCTACAACTTTTATTTTGGCCATTTATCCATTCGACTTTTGACTGAACAAGTCAAAATTAATGTCATACGAGCTCAAGTCGTACACTGGTAGAGAACAGAGCTTTACTCCTGGTGGGGAACCCCCTCTAGTCCCGGTTCCCCACGCGGAAGCAAGCATCCGGGACTAAACGGGTGTCCTTTAGTCCCGGGTCAGGAACCGGGACTAAAGGAGGACCTTTAGTCCCGGTGGGTAACACCAACCGGGACTAAAGGTGCCTCCTGACATGCCACGATGGACGGCACCTTTAGTCCCGGTTGGTAATACGAACCGGGACTAAAGGTTTTTTTTCTTTTTTCTTTTCTTTTCATTTTTTTGTTTTCTTTTCAAAATAGGTTTTCGAAGTCGTATTGTATGCTGCTAATTATACATTTATACGCGCGTATAGTATGTTTCGGTTCAAGCACAATGAACGTATTAAATCACACAATTCAAGCATAGAAATATATATATATATATATATATATATATATGCATGCATGCATCATATATATATTTACATGCATGCATGCATATGTGTATTTTACATTATATTATTTTATGTGCATACATTACAAAAGATTGCATTACAGTTGTTGTGATATATAACAAGTTTTCTCTCATCCTCTAGCTTGGCTTCCATGGCAGTGTTGGGTCGAAGTAGAACTCGCCTTGGGAATCGACGACCTGCTCATTAAAAAATCCAGCTATAGACTCTTGAATTGCTTTGATTTGGTCTTGCCGTATGAGCTTTTCCTCCAACCATCGAGCCTACAGGTTTGAATTAAAGGAAAATAAATTAATATATGTACATATATATATAAAGACATAGTAACACAATCAATAATAATAATTAAATGAATATATAGTGTATTTTTAACGTACTTTGAGTCTCTCTGTAGGAGTTCTTTGGGAGACCACCTTGATAAACTTGCAAACATAGTAACCACAGTAGTTGTTCTCCTGTTCCTGCCTCAGACACCATTTTACGAGAAAAAGATTTGTCATCCAATCTAGTGATCCGGTGAAAGCTATATGTTTAATTAATAAAGATGATGCGATTTAGGGGACTTACTTTCAAAGGCATTACATTCAGTGGCGCTTTGCATTTTCCATGTGTTGCTTCTCAATAAAGGTTTTCCAAACACTGCCCAATAAAAAATTTACCACGTCATCAGATATAGTTAATCATCATGTTTGTGTGTATATATAGTTGCTAGAGATACCAAAATTACCTTTGGATAATATCTATCATATCTTGATAGTCTTGTTGTGGTTTTCTCATCAAGTCGTAGATTATCAAGTGACTTTTCACCAGATCGATGTCCATCAATATCTAGTGATTGTTGCATGTGTTTATATGATATAACGCATAACACTCATTAATTAACTAGAATCAACATATGAGCCATTAAGGATGATCAACATTATTAACACTCACTTGAAGTTGCAGGGAAAGAGTATACCCTTCTTGTGGCGTTGGTTCACTAAGAAGTTCATGAGGTTACTCTCTGACTCAGACTTCCAATTAGTCTTTGGAGTAACTGGGTCTTTGAATACTATGTGGGGATCAACAAAACCAATTTCATTGCAGCCTACCTTTCTGAGGTCTGTCATTGTAAATCTGCATATATATAGTACTTGTTAGGATAATTTATATGCATATACACACATATGATGAGTTTAATAATAGATCGAAAGAATTATTACTTATAGGTAATAGCAGCTAATTATAACTTTGTCTAGAGAGGTCAGGTGGCATAGTTGATGAAATTCTGCAAAGTCAACATACATAACATCATCGCCATGGAACCAATGTTCGTCTCTAATTCTGACACCAACGCAGAAGTCTCCACCGGTAGACGCCTGCATGTACCACTTATTTAGCAGGTACATTTGCGTCCCCAGATCAGATAAGGCTTGAGGATTGTATAGACTCTGGCCTAGTACAAATTTTTTCTTCCAAATATCAACCTCCGCCGCACTCTCAATGTTTCCATCACCAAACATCTGGTAAAGGTCGAGACCAGTCTCATCAATAAATTCACGAAGGTGATCCAAATCGACATCCGGAGGTATGTTTGCCTGATGCATTAATCCTAAATTCGAACCATATTCATTACCAACAACTAGGGGAGGACTAATTGGTGCGATTGTTGTCCGAGTTGGGCAACTCCTTTCCCTGCCCGCTTCTTTTTCTGTGCCGCCTCAATTGACTTGGTGAGAGTGCGGTCATAGTCCGTTAACGTTGATTTGGACGGCTTACGAGATTCCCGCTGTTGTTGCTGGTAAGAAGCCACCTTTTTTCTTAGAATATCTAGAGCTACGAAGAAGTATGGTTTCTCCGGATTTCTCCTTGCTTCTTGATTCTTTTTAAGTTTGTCATAGAATCTGGATAAATCTTTTTTATATGCATCAGTTCCTTCTTCCTTGTCTTTAGATATTATTTTGGGAATAGCCCTTGGTTTCACGGTGGCTTTCTTTGCCGACGGGGACTGGTTCTTCGTTTGCGGGGCTGGCCTCTTGCTAGCACTTGGCTTCTTGGTAGGCGAGGGCGGGGGAGGCGTTGGAGACCTCCTTGGAGGTGGTGGCAGCGGCGTTGGAGACCTCCTTGGAGGTGGCGGCTGCGGCGTTGGAGACCTCCTTGGAGATGGTGTGGATGCAGCCTCGCCTTCCAACACAATGTCATCGTTCTGAGCACTATGATGATCTGGCGATTGAACAATTGGATTTAGGTTGGGGGAGGATCTGCTACAAAAAAAGGAATGACATATTATTATGAGCAGATTGTTAATTATTTAAGCCAATATAAATTAATGATGTAGTGTTTTCATCCGCACCTATGGTGAGGTAGTTCAGGAGGAGGTGGAGCCGACATCCCAAGAATGATGATATAGCGCTTGCGCCATAGAATGAATGTCTTCTCTGCTTCTCCTAGAGTCTTCTCGCCATCACCTCCAGGAATGTCAAGAGGCAAATCACTAAAACCTTTTTCAGCTTTATCTATCGAGATGGTAGCATATTCTTCTTAGATTATATTCCCATGAATCCTTGGTGTCTTGGTTCGGTCGATAGGATTAACAAGACCGATAGCCACCTTGATTGTGGAATTCCCCTTCGGAATGTGTAGCTCACACGATGTACAAGGTTCAGTGACGTCATCCACAGGGAAGCATAGTCCTGTGTCCCCTTGATTTGGTATCTCGTGTGGAAGCGGTTGCTTTTCAAGCCCGAACAGATTGGCTAATGTTGATTCTCGGCTCGATGCTCGCTTGCTTGCACTCACTGCTATTTGCACTTGCCTTCTGATTTCCTCCTGCATTCTCGCTTCAAGGTTTTTTTCCCGCTCCTGTGCTTCACGCACCGCTTCCTCCAACCTCTGGAGCCGTTGTGCCTCTTCTTCCTTCTTTCTCTGGCGGCTTCTGTAGGAAGGTCTATCCTGAGGGAATCCATGCTCCCACGAGACACTTCTTTTGCCTATAGTTCGGCCACCATGTTCAATAGTCCCGATGGCGTATGTCAGCTCAGCTTTCTCTCTGTTGGGCTGAGCGCACCACTAGATAGCTCTCTCGAGCATAAAACAATCTTCTGCCGCTTCTTGCGGTCTTGCACCATAAACGCACTTCCTGTCTCTGGTCCGGTGTTCCCCATGAGCGAAAAACCAATTCTTTGCACGCTCTCCCCACTCGAGTGATTCGGGTGTGATACCCTTGGCAAGAAGGTCTGTTTCCATTTTGTTCCACTTCTTAATGGCGATCGGGTAGCCACCGATCCCAAGTTATGGTGGTATGTCTTCATTGGACATTACGTTGGTTCTTTATCACCGACTCACCCTCTTCCGACGTCTTGTACTGTATAAACTCATCCCAATAGGGCCTCTGCTTTGAGATCGGGCCTGGGACAGTAAAATCTGGTGCTATGTTCTTCTTGACATACGTCGTGTATAGGTGTTTCTTCCAAGTGCAAACCGGGTGGCCATCTTCTTCATTGCCCAATCCCTAACTCGCTCCTTCAATTCATCACCATCTATTATATCATCATAACCATCTGTTTGGAGCGTGAAATGTACCAAGACATCTTTCCAAATTAACGTCTTATCACGATCGGAGACAAAACTAATATGAGGAGCATTGGTCTTCTTCCATTCGTGGGTACTGATCCGAAGCCGGTCTCGTACAAGGTAACCATAGTGGTGCACGCAATTTCATTTTATTTGGCCCCCCGGTTACTTTGTATCCACATTGAACTCCGAGATGATGAAGCGGCCCTCAATGGCTTTTTGGGACCTCGAACATTTTTACTCTTCGTTGTAGTTGTTGATGTCGATCCAGAGGGCTACAAAACATAAACATTATTTTTAATGTCATGAGCACACATAAGACATATGATAATTATATAGCTAATAATAAAAATATATACTTCACCAATATGTTGTTGCTCATTTTGTTCAAGAGCTAAGCATCGACTCCGATCATCCTGTATCCTCTTGCATGTTATTTTAGCACCATCATCCATGGCAACTTGAGTGCCGGTGTTGATCAAATTCATCATCAACTCCTCCTCATCCATGTTTCTCGAATTGGCCATCTAGCTTCAAAAAAAACAAAACCAATATATAGTACGTCAAATCTTTGCTTACATGCGTAAAATCTACGAACAATATGCATTATTAAATCTTGCCCCTCGGTCACGGAGACGCAATTCTAGGGCGGCGGTGCTCATTAAATATAAACCCTAAACCCTAAACGAGTAGGTTTTGATGGGAGCAGAGTTGGTTTGTATGATAAGAAGAATCGGAAGTGAGTAGGTTTTGGCGGCGGTCCCTTACGAAACAAGGGGGGGGCGTCGCTACGCATTAGGTTTTATTAAGCAGAAAATAGCGAGCCTCGCTTTGAAAGAAAGGGGGGCATCGTTGCGCGTCAAGTTTTCGAGAACAATAAGCGATGAGCCTCGCCTAAAAGAAAAGGGGGGCATTCTTTGCAAACCAAAGTGACAACAAAAATCATGCATTGCACGACTCGTCGAGTAAACAGCTCCAAATAATGTTTACAATGATTGGAACCTCAAGAGGTTCACAACAACACGCCAAAAATGATCGAACGAGGCAAAGCAGAACCCGCCTAAACCCTAGGCGAACGAGAGGCGGTGGTGCTCGCCAGATAAACCCTAAACCCTAGGGCGAACGAGGCGGCGGTGCTCGCCAGATAAACCCTAAACCCTAGGGTGAGCGAGGCGGCGGTGTTCACCGTATACATAGAAAGCATAATAATGATAAACTAACATATATGCAATAATGTACCCCATTGGCTAAAAAGTACCTTATATTGTTTAGTCAAAATTAAATTGTTTTAAGTTTGATCAAATTTATAAAAAAATACTTTGCTATTTATGATATCAAATTAGTATCATTCAGTTTATTATCATGTAATATAATTTCACAGTATAATCTATTTAGTGTGATAAGTGATGATATTTTTCTCTATGTGAACTTGGTCAAAATTATCATAGTTTTTTTAACTGAAATCATGGAGCATTGCTTCCCAGCACTTTATTAACCATAAACAAAATATAAGAAAGTTAGCGAGTAAAGGTTTACCTTTACTCCCGGTTGGTAACACGCATCGGGAGTAAAGGTTTACCTTTACTCCCGGTTGGTAACACGCACCGGGAGTAAAGGTTTTTTTGGCGGGCCATGAAACTGCAGCCCACCTTTACTCCCGGGTGGGCTTCCAACTCGGGACTAAAGGTGGGCTGCAGTTTCGTTTCCCGCGTGTTTTAAGCAAATTTTTTTAATAGAAATGCAATAGTCTTGTTAAATACATAGTAAATTAAATAAAAGGTATAAAATTATTTTGTTAAAAATATGGATTTTCTTTTTCTTTATTGCATATAAGAAAAATCTATAACCTAACTTTTTTTATTTTTTGTTATAATTATAAAACATAATGTAACTAATATTTATTATTTCGTTAATGCAAAAATGTAGTGTTTAATTAAAATTATTAAAACTATTGGTTTTGGAAAGAAAATTTGTTTTCACATCATTTTAACGTTAATATTTTAATTTTTCATCACTCAATATCCTAATTTACCTTTTTGAGAGAGAAATCCCACCAACAAATCAAACATTGATTTAATTTGAAACATGACATAATAAACATCTGAATTCACAATTATTACATAATATCTCAAACACACACTACATTAAATCACTATATCATCAAGTGGGCACAGCAGTGAACTTCTTCTTTACGTATGTCCCTTGGTTATGATCGCGTCGTAACCATGGTGTGTCCTCATCATTTACCAAGATGCTAGGGTCTTTGTTCACTTTGAAGGGCGGAATTCGGTCATCCTTTTCATAATCTTCTGACATGTCCGACTTGTCCTCAATTCCCACGATGACTCTTTTCCTTGAAAGAACTATGTGGCGCTTTGGCTCTTTGGTTGAGTCATTATCGTTTTTCCCTCTTTTTGGTTTGGTAGACATATCATTGACATAGAACACCTGATTCACATCCTTGGTAAGGACGAATGGTTTGTCTTTGTACCCAATATTACTAAGGTCTACTGTTGTCATTCCATACTCGTTGTCTACTGTTACCCCGCCTCCGGTCACCTTGACCCATTGGCACTTGAACAATGGGATCTTCAAAGTAGGTGCATATTCTAATTCCCATATTTCATCTATGCGTCCATAATATGTCTGCTTATTCCCATTCGGGTCTGTGGCATCTATGCGGACACCATTGTTTTGGTTGGTACTCCTTTTATCTTGGGCTACTGTGTAGAATATGTTCCCATTTATCTCATACCCTTTGTATGTGACGATATGCCATGATGGTTGCATAGCCAATAAATACAGTTGCTCATGGATGCTCTCATCACCTTGACATTTTTTTCGCAACCAACCACCGAAAGTTTCCATGTGCTTACGCGTAATCCAAGCTTCAGTCTTCCCTGAAAACTCAGATCGTAAGAGATCCTTGTGTGTCTCAATATACGGATCTACCAAAGAGGAGTTCTGTAGAACGGTGTAGTGCGCTTTATTGAAATAATCATCATCCGTACCAATATATGTTTTCCTCCCTATTGTCCCCTTTTTGCTTAGTCTCCCCTCATGTCTCGATTTAGGAACACCAATCGAGTCAAGGTCGGGAATAAAGTCAACACAGAACTCAATGACCTCTTCTGTTCCATAGCCCTTGGCGATGCTTCCTTCTGGGCGAGCACGGTTGTGAACATATTTCTTCAGGACTCCCATGAATCTCTCTAAGGGGAACATATTGTGTAGGAACACAGGACCAAGAATGAAAATCTCCTTGACTAGGTGAATTAGGAGGTGTGTCATGATATCAAAGAAGGATGGAGGGAACACCAACTCAAAGCTGACGAGACATTGAACCACATCATTCTGTAGTTTAGCAAGATCAGTTGAATCAATTGTCTTCCGAGAAATTGCATTGAGGAATGCACATAGCTTCACGGTGGCTAGACGTACAATTGGAGGTAGCATTCCTCTTAATGCAACTAGAAGTAATTGCGTCATGAGAATGTGACAGTCATGGGACTTTAAGTTACAGAATTTCTTCTCTGGCACATTTATAATACCCTTTATATTCGAGGAGAATCCAGATGGTACCTTGATGTTATTTAAGTATTTAAACATGATTTCCTTCCCCTCTTTGCTTAGAGTGTAGCTGGCAGGATGTAAGTAATGGCGTCCATCATCATCTTCTCTCCGGATGCGGAGTTGTCTCTTTCTCTCAAACAACGCAGTCTGTCGTGCTTCAAATGTGTCCTTAGGCTTTCCATACACACCCATGAAGCCTAGCAGGTTCACACAAAGATTCTTTGTCGGGTGCATCACGTCGATCGAAATTTGCGGACTTCTAGGACTTGCCAATAGGGTAGGTCCCAAAATATGGACTTCTTCTTCCACATGGGTGCGTGACCGTTAGCGTCATTCGAACAAAGTTGGCTTCCATGTCCTTTTCCAAAGATGACTTTCACATCATTGACCATATCGAGTACATCCTCACCGGTTCGGTTTGCGAGGCTTGGTCGGGGTGGTCCGCCTTCCCTTTAAAATGCTTGCCTTCTTTTTCTTACGGGGTGATTTGCGGGAAGAAATCGGCGATGGCCAAGGTACACGACCTTTCGATATTTTTTCAAGAATACACCTCTAATATCACCGAAGCGGTGTGTGCATGCATTATATCCCTTGTTTGACTATCACGAAAGATTACTTAGAGCGGGCCAATCATTGATTGTTACGAACAACAATGCTCATGAGATCAAAGTGTTCTGTTTGTACTCATCCCACACACGTACACCTTCTTTATTCCACAAAATGAGAAGTTCGTCAATAAGTGGTCTCAGGTACACATCGATGTCTTTGCCAGATTGCTTCGGGCCTTGGATGGGCACAGGCATCATAATGAACTTCCGCTTCATGCATAACCAAGGAGGAAGGTTGTAGATACTTAGAGTAACAGGCCAAGTGCTATGACTATTGTTCTGCTCTCCAAAAGGATTGATACCATCTGTACTTAAAGCAAACCTTAAGTTTCTTGCGTCATTTGCAAACTCGGGAATTTCTCGTCGATTGCTCTCCTTTGGGACCCATCGTGAGGGTGTCTCAACATATTGTCTACCTTACGGTCTTCTTTGTGCCATTGCAACAATTTTGCATGTTCTTTGTTTATGAACAGACGTTTCAAGCGTGGTATTATAGGAGCATACCACATAACCTTGGCAGGGATTTTCTTCCACGGACGTTCGCCCTCAACATCACCAAGGTCATCTCGCCTGATCTTATACCGCGATGCATGGCATATCGGGCATGCATCCAATTTCTCGTACTCTTTGCCACGGTAGAGGATGCGGTCATTAGGACATGCATGTATCTTCTCGATTTCTAGCCCCATAGGACAGACAACTTGTTTTGCTTCGTAGGTAGTGGCGGGCAATTCATTGTCCTTCGGAAGCATCTTCTTTTGGATTTTTAGTAACTCTCCAAATCCCTTGTCAGATACACCATTCTTTGCCTTCCATTGCAGCAATTCTAGTGTGGTTCCCAACTTTTTCTGCCCTGCATCACAAGTTGGGTACAATAATTTCTTGTGATCTTCTAGCATCCGCTCGAACTTGATCTTCTCCTTTTCACTTTCACATTCTCTTTGTGCGTCACGAATGACACGACAAAGATCATCAAGAGAGCTCATCTTCTGCGGCTACCTCTTCTTCTTGACTTCTCCCATTGCAGTATCATTGAAGCACGCATCATCGGGAATACTATCATTGTCGTCCCATTGTTCTTCTTCACCTTCTTCCATTACAACGTCGGTTTCTCCGTGCTTCGTCCAACAAATATAGTTTGGCATGAAACCCGACTTGAACAAGTGTGAATGAAGAGTCCTTGAGCAAGGATATTCCACCGTATTCTTACATATGGCACATGGGCAGCACATGAAACGATCGCGTTTGTTTGCCCTCGTGCGCACGTAAAAAAAGAATGCACGCCGTCAATGAACTCTTGGGAGCGGCGATCAGCATTGTACATCTAATGCCGGCTCATCTGCATTACATGACATAAATACCATATTAAAACCTAGATCATAATTAATTATTTATACAACATGCGTGCCACAACAAAAGGTACAAATTTATGAAAGCATCGCTACAATGTAGACAATCCCAACTACCACTAAAAGAACTAAAGCTAAAATACATTTCAGGAGCACAAGGATTTCATGACCAATCTCAACTAAAAATGAGACAGATCCAACGATTGTGCAACATCTTTGGGCTTCTTGGTGGATCAACGCCTCATTAGCCGTCGATTATGCACTGTTGTGCAAGATATTTTTGCACGAGTTCAACATACTCTTTCTCCCGAGAAGCCCTGAACATTATCCCTTTGCCATCCCTTTGAAATTAAAACAAAAATTAGAACTTTAATCACAACCATCATGAAAATAGGTATAAACTAACCATAATCATTAAATACGATAAAATAACTCACATTGCGATCCGGACACTTGTAGAAGATACGATCCTTATTGGGACCCTCCTTCTTCACTCGGTACTCCATCACAATCTTCGTCTCATCACGACACTTGCCGCATGGAATGAGAGGGAGGCCCAGCCTAAGTCGCTTTGGAAACCCATGAGAGGCCGAGGACCAGGAAGCAGTTGCCATCTACTCTCTATACTCATTTTTAATACACTATAAATTTCTCATTTTATAAACAAATAAAATTAAGAAACTATAAAATTATCTATATCTCAAAAACATGTTTTAATAAATAACCATCCGTACTAGTTGACCTTGCTTACATGATCATCTCGGCGAGCATTTCTCCACCGGACGGCACCGTACTTGGTCAAGGAAGAGCTCGATTCTACGAGGAAGGGAACACGGTCTTCCACGACCGTTGCCGCTCTCCCTCGTAGAATCAAAGCTCCTCCTTGACGTCCGTTACCGCTCGGCAGAGAACATGCTCGCCGAGATGAACACGGTCCGCAAGTTCAACTAGTACGGATTTTCTATAATTTTCTAACTATTTTCTAAGTTTATATTTATATATATACTACGTTTGGGTACGGTGATTGACAGACTACTGCGACGATATCGGGACATATGAATAAATAACCATCCGTACTAGTTGACCTTGCTTACGTGATCATCTCGGCGAGCATTTCTCCACCAGACGGCACCGTACTTGGTCACGAAAGAGCTCCGATTCTACGAGGAAGGGAACACGGTCTTCCACGACCGTTGCCGCTCTCCCTCGTAGAATCAAAGCTCCTCCTTGATGTTCGTTACCGCTCGATAGAGAACATGCTCACCGAGATGAACACGGTCCACAAGTTCAACTAGTACGGATTTTCTAACTATTTTCTAAGTTTATAATTATATATATACTACGTTTGGGTACGGTGATTGACAGACTACTGCGACGATATCGGGACATATGAATAAATAACCATCCATACTAGTTGAACTTGCTTACGTGATCATCTCGGCGAGCATTTCTCCACCGGACGGCACCGTACTTGGTCACGGAAAAGCTCCGATTCTACGAGGAAGGGAACACGGTCTTCCACGACAATTGCCGCTCTCCCTCGTAGAATCAAAGCTCCTCCTTGACGTCCATTACCGCTCGGCAGAGAACATGCCCGCCGAGATGAACACGGTCCGCAAGTTCAACTAGTACGGATTTTCTATAATTTTCTAACTATTTTCTAAGTTTATATTTATATATATACTATGTTTGGGATACGGTGATTGATGGACTCATGCGGCGATATCGGGACATATGAATAAATAACCATCCGTACTAGTTGACCTTGCTTACGTGATATCTCGGCGTGAGCATTTCTCCACCGGACGACACCGTACTTGGTCCAAGGAAGAGCTCCGATTCTATGAGAAAGGGAACACGGTCTTCCCGACCGTTGCCGCTCTCCCTCGTAGAATCAAAGCTCCTCCTTGACGTCCGTTACCGCTCGGCAGAGAACATGCTCGCCGAGATGAACACGGTCCGCAAGTTCAACTAGCTACTTTAACCTTCTTTCATGTAAATATGCAAGCTTGAAGTGATTTTGAGCTCAAATTGCTTACAAATGAAAAAAACCACAATAAAGAACAATATATATATATAGTGAACAAAATGAGATAAGACAATTATGAAAAATGAGAGTATGAGATTGGTAACCTTTACAACTGAAGAATCGGTGGAGGAATCGAAGAAATCGACGGAGGAATCGAAGAATGGATGGAGGAACAATGGAGGGAGGGAGGAAGCAAGAACACTAGTGCAGTGAGCTTCAAAATGTGCTGAACTCGGGCTCGGGGAGGAAGAAGGAGATGGCCGGGATATAAAGGGGGACCTTTAGTCCCGGTTGGTGGCTCCAACCGGGACTAAAGGTAACTTTTCAACCCCGGGCGCAGCCACGGCCCGGGAGTAGACCTTTACTCCCGGTTGGAGCCACCAACCGGGAGTAAAATTATACCTTTAGTCCTGGTTGGTGGCTCCAACCGGGACTAAAGGTCCCTGCCACCTCTGCGTGGCGCAGTAGCCGTTGGGCAGGGACGTTTAGTCCCGGTTGGAGCAATCAACCGGGACTAAAGGTATCTCTAGTCCCGGGAGCAAAAAATGCTGGGACTAGAGCCCATTTTGGCCGAGGATCAAAGGTCTGTTCTCTACTAGTGGTAGTTCCTATAACAAATAAAATAAAACACTTGAACTTTCACAAACATGCAAGTGGTCTAGTGGTAGTGTGGGTGGTGTTGTCCTTTTTGTGGTGGCAGCAAGGTTCCAGGTTCAAATCTTGGTGGTTACCTTATTTCTATTTTTCTTGTGATTTTTTATACGCCATGCTAAAGATTAGTATATGTGAACTTCAAACAAAGTTTTACGATAGTAACGGATTTCAAATGAAAAGTCATCAACTCAACTTCAGTTTTGGTCATTTCTCCATACGAGTTCGTTTTCGTTTGTATTGCAAAGTGTCGCCAACAACATTGCATTGCAATGAACAAATTGGTTGTCGACAGAATATCGTCGGCAGTCCACCGAGGGGTATCCCGCGATGGTAGATTTGTCGGTGCAGGTGCGCGGAATCAGGAACCGGATGGTGACACAAGGCGCACATACAGCGATTTAGATAGGTTCGGGCCGTCTAATCGACGTAATACCCTACGTCCTGTGTCTTTGGTGTATTGTATTGGATATGGGATGTATGGAGTGTCCACTAGGGGACCCCTGCCTCTCCTTATATACTCTAGAGGGGTAGGGTTACAAGTAAAGTAGCCTATTTGGTACTATACAATATCTTACTGTGCACGCCGAGCAGCGCCGTGCATGCCTTGATCTTGTGGGCTAGGCCACCTTTGATGGTGCGGCCCATGTCTTGTCTTATGGATACCGGGGGTCATACCCCCACAGCTAGTCCCCGAGCCTGACAGTAGGTGATGTAGTCACGTGGTGCTAGGGTCAGAAAGCAGAAAGACCAGCCGAGTAGGCAGCCAGTCCCCGGGCGTAGCCTCGAGATGAGAAAAGCGCACATTCACCGCAAGGTGAAGTGTGCCTACTTAGTCCCCGAGCCTGATGAAAGATGAAGAATAAATCTTGTAGCAGGGTCAAAGAAAAAGAAATCTGAAAGCTTGCCGACGTCGTCTGACATGCGCGTATCAAGACCCTAGACGTGCTGCCCAAGATCAGCACCCTGACCCGAACAGCATGGAGCGGCTTGATAGCACACCGATGAGACGTAGCAAGATCCGAGCAGCAAGGAAGTCCCCGGCGTAGCTGGCGACGTCCGAGCACCGAGGAGTCCCCGACGTAGCTGGCGATGTTCGAGCACCGAGGAGCGAGAAGTCCCCAGCGTCGCTGGCGATGTCCGAGCACCGAGGAGCGAGGAGTCCCCGGCGTCCCTGGCGATGTCCGAGCACCGAAGAGCGAGGAGTCCCCGACATCGCTGGCGATGTCCGAGCACCGAAGAGCGAGGAGTCCCTAGCGTCACTGGCGATGTCCAAGCACCGAGGAGCGAGGAGTCCCCAGCGTCGCTGGCGATGTCCGAGCACCGAGGAGTCCCCGGCGTAGGCGGCGATGTCCAAGCACCGAGGAGTTCCCGGCGTAGCTGGCGATGTCCGAGCACCGAGGACATCCCGACGTAGCTGGCGATGTTCACAAGGTGAAGTGGGGCGAAGTGTGCCCACTTAGTCCTTGATCACGAAGAATCCGAGGGCCGAGGAGTAACTAACGTAGCTGGCGATGAAGCATGAGCGACGAACAGTCTGGTCAACTGATCAGCGACGAAGTGAGCTTTGAGTAGAAGTGACCGGCGAACAGTCCGATCAACTAACCGGCGATGAAGTCCATGAACCAAACGGTCCGACCAGTTGATCGGTGGAGAAATCCGAGCACCAGGTGGTCCGATCACCTGGGCGATGATCCTGCAATACAAATATATAGAACGGGTAGTACATGATGTGTAAATAAATAAACTACAGAGAAAAATCAGCAATGGTGATGAAACGCGCGTATATAGTTCGGCGATCGGTTGGCGTGAAGATATATTTATATTCAATATAAACCGCCCGAACAGTTAGTGTGTAGCTGAGTCTTCAGCCCTAGCTAGCCCGTTAACCATAACATAGGGCGCGGAGCCCGTGCACGTGTAGGAAGAACAGGCGTGACTAAGGAGCCACTACCGACCACCCATAACGCAGAGCGCGGAGCCCATAACACGTGTAGGGAGGAGCCAGAGACAGGGCCGTCTCTGGAGGGATCCGAGCATCAACATGACTGTTCAGGGGTTCGGAAAATCGTTTGGAGAGCGAATATGGAGAAAATAATTCGGAGAAAGATTATGACGATATACGGAGATCGGAGAATATTTAGGAGAATATTAAAACGTAACTTAGCTTTACATAGAAAGTCTGGTCGACGACGTATGGTGTTGACGGCAAGCACCTGGCGGACGGTGAGTTGTTGGCTGGAACGGAATTGATCTAATGTTGAAGTAGGACGGACGTAGTCGGAGCTTGGCAGTGTCGGTCCGCGTACGAAGACGTGCAGTCGATCTGGAGTCGTGGCCGTGCGCAGTCGGCCGCTGGCAACAACTTCATTCGTGTCAGGATATGGCTTCAACTCGAGTTGGTGATGCTTTTCGTCTTCTGCATGGAGTCGACGCGTAGTATTGATCGGATCTTTTGAATCTGGTCGTAGTCGTAGGGACAGTTCTGTGCATGTATACACACATACATGAGCACATGCAAGTCAATTTGCATGGCCGATGCTTATTGCCTCCGTCGGTGATTGCCCAGGCCCCTTCCTTGGCCGCACGCTTGTATGCGTGGTGCTGTAGATGCACGTGGTCGTCGCTGTTGCAAGATTGGATCAAATCCAAAACCGATGCTTGTTGAAGCGATCAGTCACGGGAACCTTCCTTTTCTTTTGTCGATCTCATGATTCGGTGTTGACTTCGGAAACAATCCAGGAGAGCCGGGATTTGATCGGTCAAGCCGCGGGTTGCCGCCGTAGTAGATTGATTCCGTCGCCGAGTGATATCGAGCCTGTCAGGCTACCGAAGTACGCCGCCGCAGGAAGTCAGGTTGCCACGAGCGGCATCGATCTTGAGATCCCATCTGGCCCGCCATGGATCAAGCGCACACCCCTACCTAGCACGCCAACTGTCGACAGAATATCGTCGGCAGTCCACTGAGGGGTATCCCGCGATGATAGATTTATCGGTGGAGGTGCACGTAATCAGGAACCGGATGGTGACACAAGGCGCAGAGACAGCGATTTAGACAGGTTCGGGCCGTCTGATCGACGTAATACCCTACGTCATGTGTCTTTGGTGTATTGTATTGAATATGGGATGTATGGATCATCCACTAGGGGACCCCTGCCTCTCCTTATATACTCTGGAGAGATAGGGTTACAAGTAAAGTAGCCTATTTTGTACTATACAATATCTTACGGTGCACGCCGAGCAGCGCCATGCACGCCTTGATCTTGTGGGCTAGGCCACCTCTGATGGTGCGGCCCATGTCTTGTCTCGTGGATACCGGGGGCCATACCCCCACATTGGTCTATCGCAACACTAAAAAACCGTGGCAATAGCAACATGATATTGCGTCAGTTTTGGATAGTAGTTGAAATACATACCTAACAATTGCAACACCATAGAAGATTATTACAACCCCAAAAAGCCATTGCAATAGGAACATGCTATTGCATCCATTAAAAATTCTTGTTGCAATAACCACCTAGCAATTGCAACACCACTAAAGATTATTGCAACCAGAACAACCATGGCAATAGTTACAAGCAAAAGCAACCAAATCCAATGTAGTTGCAATAACACCAAGTATTTGCAACGAAAATCAACACTAATGCAATTCCAAAGCGTCATAGCAATAATGCCAACTAATTGCAACATAATTCTAAAATGGTTGCAGTAGCACACGCCTGTTGCAACGACAAGCCACACATATTGCAACACATTTAGTTCGTTGCATTTTAGGCACATATTGCAACCATTATAAAAAAAGGTTGCAATACAACCCCTCTATGGCAACCAAATTAGTGGTGTTGCAATCGTGTGGCGTGGCATTAGAGGTGAATCCTTGTAGTGTGAGGTTACCACCTCTATTTTCTGGCATTTTCAGATCAAATCAAGATTCAGATGAACTAAACTCAAGAATCCTTCCAATTTAGGAGACCAGAGACCTCACTCGACGCCGCTGATGAAGTCATCTCCGTGGCCAGGTCCATCGCCTTCAAAGGTGCTTTGGCGACCTCCCTGACGCCGAGGGGTGCTGGCGGCGTCGCCGCCGCTGTCGGTGGACCCCAAGCAGCACTGCAGCGCCGGCGTCCAGGACCCTCGAGCCCGCGCTGCGGAGCCTCCGTGCAGGCCCCTGCTGGTGACGGTGGCCGAGAAGACGCGAAGCGCAGGGTCCCTGCTGGCGACGGCAGTGTTTAAGACGTGAAGAAGTTCCGAAGAGGGAGGAAGGTGACTCTAGCCCTCCCGTGCCTACGCGCCTTCATTGCCTGAGACATGAGGCCGCTTGCTCGTCACTCTTGCGAGCCAGGCTCCAGAAAAACGGATCTCAAATCTGTTTTTTTTTTTTGAGCAAAATCTCAAATTTGTTTATGCACAACTAGGGCGGAGGGTGCTTTTTGCATGAGTAGTGGAAGCCTAGCCCAAGACTCAGCCCAACCATCCAAGCATTCGCAAGCTGCATCCACGGAGCCAGGTCCGTCCGGTTTCTCTCAACCAAGTTTTTGACTACCAAATGAAGTACTACATGCATAAACATACTGCAAGTCTGTAACAAATATGCTTGGTAATGTTAATCCTCACCTTAGCTCTGATCCTGCAGCACGTCAAGGATGCATGCACTGTACAAGCCATGCATGTTTACTTCTGCCTTTTTCACTGTTAAGCTGACTCAGCTGTCCAGCCAATAACGGCCATCGATCCTTCCATCCATGGAGTAGATGGAACGTTCAAGGAAATGCAGAGGCAGCTTCCGCGGCCCCCGACCGTGTGTGCCAAGCTAGGATGCCACAACAAATGATAAGGACAAGGACTTAGCTGCACTGCTCTACAATCTGAAAGCGCGATGACTTGCATGTGCTGTCTGCGCATTACTGTCTGGTGTCTGCCACAAGCCAATGCTAAAGCTGAGAAAGGGGTGGGCAGGGGAAAGCGACCAAGGCGCCGAGGGAGACGGACTGACGGTATGAGCCCACGCTAAAGCTGAACGGGCCGGGCCATAAAGTCAGGCCGGGAAGATATATACGCACGGGTACAAACGGAATTGGACCGTATATAGTAGCGCCATAATTAGCCGAATCCACGCAGGATATATATAGTATAGGTTTACATATATATATGTACTAGTTGGTAGCACAATTGTATAGTTTTATTTCTCAGGCAGAAGACATGTGCGTATTACATATGATGGAGCGAGTAGTACCATATTACAAATGATCGAAATACTAGACACCACTCTACCTTAACATACACCACACTACCTTAAGTTGCAGGGCAATGCAAGCACAAATAAAAGTGACCTAGCTAGTTACCTCCTGCTACTTGTCCTTGTTCTTGCTCGATCGCGTATTGTACCTTTTCCTGGTTCTGGGCACACCTGCTGTTTCCACGCTCCCCTTTTCCACAGTAAACGATGCAGCACCATGTAGAGAGGCCCACTCTATTCTGTATACCCTCTGCTCTGGCTGACGTGAGAAACAGTTTATTGCGTTTGACTTTATTGTCTCGGCCAATTCCTGTACGCTGACATCATTTATAAACTTCTCAACATCGTCTCCGATACTCTCTACTGCATAAGTGTAATTAATGGTTTTATCCGTCGGCCGCCTTTCCCATATATCAATAAAGTACTCCATCAACCCCACCCAATAAAGAATAAATAAAGAATGGGGACCGAAGATAATTCTCGCTCGCAGAGGTGGCTTCCAACCTCTGCCCACCTCATCAAATGAGCTACGCGTGCTGGACTCTAGTGCTGGTATATAGCAGTCAAAACCCCAAAGAATAACTTGCTCTGGGAGTATGTCCGATAACTCTGAGGAGACGTTGTTGTTGTTAGCACAAAGTCCTTTGCAACATGTTGGGTCTGGGCGAAGAAGTTGTGTCTGCATCGTATAAATCACTTCACAACAGCGCACCAACGGAGTTCCAGACAAATCGGCAGTGTCTTGTAAATTACGCAGTAGGGTAAGTTCTCCCATTGCACATTCAACAGGATGCTTGAATTCAGCTGTCAATAATTGCAAGCCTTTAATAGCAACTCCAACTATGTCTGTGCTTTCTGATAGTCGTAGGGACAACACCAGATTAAAACATTTCTCTATCATTGTGCTATCCATGTAAGAGTATACTAGCTGTGCCTCCACGCCACGCTCATCGAAATACATGGGGAATATGCGGACTTTTCGTTGCACATTTCCTTGCTTCAAGTCATACCAGAAAGTTTTACCTTCAAGGAGATGCCTGACAATAGGGTTGCAAAAGGTGTTGTGATGAAGTGAACACCCAGACTCCACGTCCCTCACAAACCTGCCAGCATGATCTGCGTACCATTCAAATCTTTTTACAGCATCTGTGCTCAAGGCAACAAAAGGTTTCAAGGACATGTTCTTAGCACAATCAAACCATCGCTTGCGCTTTACCCCTTGAGCAACCTGGAGTTCCTGCCCTGGAGGCACCGCCTGCTGCTTGTCCTTCTTGAGCAGCTCCATGGCCTCAACGTAGCCACGCTTGATCATCTTCCTGCGCTGAAGCAGGGAGACATCTGTGATGGGCAGCTTTGCTGACCTCTCAAGCGCAAGCTCCAGCTCGTTGGCTGCCATCTCCAACCTCTCCTTCAAGTGGCCTTGGGATGCCTTCTCCTCCCGCCAGCCCAACACAAAGGAGACGCCTCTGCTCACGGCCTCCTGAACAAGGGCTGAACGTAACATTTCGGCCACGAGGTCGCTGTGGGAATTCCACCAACCTGCTGATGAATACATGCATCTTGGGTTAGTTAGTTTCGTACTTTAGTTTTTGACTCCCACAAGCAAGTCTGTAACAAATGCTTGGGTTATAACTGATGCATGCGTGGAATACATATGCTTAATGTTAATCCTTACCTTAGCTCTGATCCTCTAGATCTTGCAGTTCGCACCAACAGATGGAATGAAGGGGTTCGGAGTGGGATATATATATCAGGAACAGATCAAACAAGAGGTGCACACACTGCTGTTGTAGTGTTTCTTAGTATTACTGAGTCGGCGAGCTGTCACTGTCTATCGCTATGTGTCTATATATATAGAGAGAGGGAGGAGAGATGAGAAGCAAAATTGTACAGTAGTGTGAAACTGCAGAAACATGTCCTGCTGGAAAAGTAAAGGGAGCGCTGAGGATGCTTCTTAGCAACTTCCTTCTCCTTGCAGTATACAATAATCATGCATTATTAGTTGTAAGTACGTGTGTGGTCCAAAACAATGGACCTTCTCTGCACCTTCAGAAAGCATGCAATGACTTGCAAGTCTTCTTTGGTCTAAGTCGTCGCCTCACCATGCATTATTAAATGTAGTTCGTGCGTGGTCCGCACATGCATGCAGAATTGCAATTTGGACTACCTTTGGTATGCAGTGTCCTGTGTCCACTTCGACGTCGTTCCACTCCTTATCCAAATAAAAAAAAAACGCCACATAGAAATGCTGCTCTGATCTGTATATGATGGTTGCTCTGTGGTATGCTGGGAAAGATCATTATCAAATGTTAATGCATCAACTCAAAAAGATTTGAAAAACTTGTGTACAAGCAATGTCCATACACGTTTTCACTCAAGGTTTTGTATGTACTAGCCCCACCGTTCAATACGTGTGTTCTGAATATATTTTCCATTTTCCCCTCACGACACGAAAAGAAGTGACCATTTGGCTTTATATAAAGCTCTTTTTTCTAAGGTGACATTACTATTGAATACATCGTGGGTTAGTTAGTTTAGTACTACCAGTAAAATACTTTGTTGGCAGCATACGTAACGATGCCACAACAAGTGAACAAGGACAAGGTCACAAGGACTTAGCTGCGTTATTATTCGTGGGCATGCATATATGCATGTGTTGTCTGCGCGTTACTGTCTCTGGTGTCTGCCACAAGCCTACAACCACAAGTTGACAAAGGCAGGGACGGGGCGAGCGGCAGCAGTCGAGGTAGCTAGCGCACGATGGAGAAGAGGAAGGGAGGGGAGGGGAGAGCGACCAGTCCCAAAGTCAGGCCGGGATACGCACGAGAGAACCACGCGGCACAAACGGATTTGGCCCGTATATAGTAGCGCCTTAATTAACAGAATCCACGCAGGATTTATATGGATTTACTTACATAGATGTACCACGGTAGTTGGTAGCGCAATTATATAGTTTTATATATTTCTCAACCAGAAGACATGTGCATATTACATATGATGGACAAATGATCCAAATACTAGACACCACACTGCCTTAACATACACCACACTGCCTTAAGTTGCAGGGCAATGCAAGCACAAATAAAAGCGACCTAGCTAGTTACCTCCTGCTACTTGTCCTTGTTCTTGCTCGATCGCGTATTGTACCTTTTCCTGGTTCTGGACACACCTGCTAGCTGTTTCCACGCTTGCGTTTTCCACAGTAACCGATGCACCACTGTGTACAGAGGCCCAATCTATTCTGTACTCGCTCAGCTCTGGCTGACGTGAGAAACAGTTTATTGCAATTGATTTTATTGTCTCGGCCACTTCCTGTACGCTGACATCATTTATATGGGAGAAATATGGAGGGAAACCAAAAATATGGAGGGAAAGAACGGCGGGAGACAGAAAATATAAAAAATAAATTAATAAGTTGAATTAACATTACTACTATAGAGAAAAGAATGGCGGGAGCCAGAAGAAAATAGATTATGTTAAATAAATTAGTGTTAGCATTTATACGAGATAGCCAATAAAGCAAAAAATAGTTAATGTATGTAGCGTCTAGCGTGTATATTTTTTCGTGCACATTCTTGATAACTAAAATTTAACCTTACCATGTTTGCAAGATCAGGAGTCACCCAATCCGACAAATTCAACCTAACTTGTTCCAAAACAGTTCGATCCAACCCAAGCATTTCATCGGGCTTAACAAATTAAATGAAATTAATACTTTCTATCAAGCAAATCAAGTAAATATCCGAGTGTGAATTCAAACTTTTATATTTGCATCTGAAAATATTCAAATTCATATTTAAATCCAAATTAAAATGCGGTAAAAAGAGCTATCCAAATTTGAAATAGCAGTTAGGCGTGTTTCGTTGGTGCATAATCTTGCCATACCTAACCTTACACAAGTCCACGACTACTATAATAAGCGAAACTAACAAAAATGAATCCAAGATTGTTGCAAAGTTTGGCATGGAAATGTGTTTACCACATGTGCTGAATAAGATACTCATAATTCGTTAGGTCGATGGATGAGGTTGAAGTCCAAGAGCACCATCTTCCGTGGCCGCAAGTTATCATTGAGGCACCGGCAAGTCACCCGACAACAACAACGATGTTTTTTCTCTAGCTCACCAACCAAATGAGCCAGACTTTTCGAGCTCACTCGGATAACAAGCAAAGCTGCACATAAGCTATGGTGCGACAATGTTTGGTAAGAAACAAACTTGTCCCTAAGTTAAGGGATCTAATTTTGTATTAGAAGTTTTTAAATTTTTTTAATTAGTTATCGCATAGTTGATAACACTACTATAGAAAAAAATCAGGGAGATAAACCCCTAGATTAATAAATGCGAGCATTTTGTAGTGTTGCCTTTGTAAATGATGAGGAGGGCTATAGGCACAAGCTTGACCTTGTCAATCATTTTCCAAAGCAGGGATTCTAAGTTGACCGCCTCCAAAAAAAATTCCAGGCAATTTTAATTAAGTGGGACTGTGCATCCTTCGCAAATAGAAGCATCTCTCACTTAGTCATATAACTTTGTGTGAGATGTATCCATTTGCGAACAAGGTGTTGTACCGCTTCGTTAAAATCATTTAAAAAATTTATGCATTGATTATACACCAAAATCATATTGTCATGCAAGTTTGTAGAATTTGTTCACCAAGTTTAAACATTATTACATTTATTCTATGGTAATTCAACGAATAATTGCAATAACAACTAAATTTGGTCAGGTAATTCTATAAATTGACACAACGCCATATTTTGGGTCCATGAGCATACCATAAAATTTTCAGACAATTTTAATAAAGTGGGACTATACACCTTCGCAAACATAAACATCTCTCACTTAGTCATATAACTATGTGTGAGATGTATCCATTTATGAACAATGTGTATAACTACTTTGTTAAAATCATTTGAATTTTTTATACAATTATTATACATCAAAATCATGTTGTCACTCAAGTTTGTAGATTGTTCTAAATAAGTTAAGATATTATTTCATTTATTTTATGGTAATTCAACAAATAATCACAATAATAACTAAATTTGGTCAGATAATTCTATAAACCGACACAACAACGTATTTTGGGTCCATAAACATTTCAAAAAAATCAGAAAATTTTAACAAACATTCAAGTGGTCTAGTGGCAGTGGTATCTCATGAGGCGGTCACGTTTTTGGTTCAAATCTTGATGCTGGGTGTGGGCGTCAGCCCCTTCGTGCCGAAGTAAAAATATTCGTCATATAGTCATTGGATAATGCTTCAAAAAATGCAGCGTTGGGGCATCTAACCCGTGACCTGTTGGTTTAGAACCAAGTTGGCTTACCATTGGGCTGAAAGACTTTACATGTTATAGTTGGAAGTTTATTATCCAAGTGAACACTCATAGTCTTTTTAAATTCTAATTTTGAATTTCAAAATATGTGATCTACTATTGAGAACTACACATTTGGGACTGTAATCAACTTTAAATAAAAAAACTTTTCAGCGGCAGACTTGTAGACTTTATTGAGAACTACAACTTTCTTATAGACCATGTCAACATCCAAATTTAAAATCAGTGAACTTAAAATAATATTTTGGGACTCTAAATAGTTTCAAATTGAAACCTTCTCAACTAGAAAGTTACAGATTATATTTGGAGCTACAATTTTGATATAAAGTTTGTCTTCATCTAATTTTATATGAAAAAATTATGAATTATTTTTTAAGCTAAGTCATAGATTACATTTATTTTATGCTAAAATGGAGAGAGGTTGAATTATGCCTTCAAAATAATATAACTACTTAGGACCTCTAGGGAGAAGGTGATGTTGCAAATCGGATAATTAAGGATAGAAGGAATTGAATAATAACATTCATGGAAGGACTAACTAGAATTATGGAATAGGCTGGGGTCCACAAAATTTAAAATAGTAATTGCCTCCTTCCATTAATCAATCTCTATCACGTTATTGGCTCGTTCCAAAAATCTATCATGTTTCTTTTTCACAATATAAAATTAATCACGTTTGTTTTCATTCCTTTCTCCTCTCACACGTGATTGTGTTTTTCTTTCTAAAGTTTGTTTTTCCCATAACCCTCTTCGCTATAAAACTAATCAAGTTTTTTTTTCCTATTTTCCGGAGCCCCTGTTGCCTTGTTTTCCCGCACGGCCGCGCCCTCTAGCCTTGTCACGCACGTGGACGTTGCCCACTCACTCGAAGCCAAGAAAAAAAAATCTAGAAAATTAAAAGAAAAAATGTACACCTTTAGGTAGGCTACAGTCGAACTTAAGCACAAGGTCACAAAGAACATTTTGTGTAATTTCAGCAACTAACGTTATATATACTTATATCATGGGGGGCGGGGCAGCCCAGGCAGTCACGCAGACCAGCAGGCGTGAAGTTCATCATAAAAACAGTAGTTCTCCACTTTTCAATGCGCGTATAAAATTTCAAACTAGTTTATATCACTCATATTAACTCCAAATTAGATGATTCTTTTTCCAATGTTCATTTAAAATCATTTTTTACTATTTCGAGCACTTATAGTTGGACTCGTAGGTCAGCCCCTCACCCAATAGCATATCATCAAGTAAATAGAGAAGGCTCGTTGTGAAGCAGCCTTAAAAATTATCTTTTATACTTTAAAACATTTTTACATGCAATATCCTACATACATATTGCTGCATAGGAGTTTCAGAATTTTTGGAATCGATTTGCTATTTTCTACAGTTTAAATGAATTTCTGTGTGCTTATCAAAAGTAATTCCAAATTGAACTGTGTGTACCTCCAATAAAATTCAAAAAATCATAAAATATATATTTAGACTCATATGTTTCACACTAGTCCATATCCCTGAGGTAGACCAAAAAAACATTTATTTGCTAGGGATATTTCTTCCTTCTAACTCCAAATTACCATAGAATAAATTGTAATAAAACCTAAACTTGGTTAGAAAATTCTACAAACTTGTGCGACAACAAATTTTTATTGTATAATCCTTCCATAAAAATCCAAATGACTTTAACAAAGTGGTACTATATATTGTTCACAAATGGATACATCTCACACATAGTTTAAAGAAACTATATGAGAGATGTATCCACTTGTGAACAATATATAGATCCACTTGGTCAAAATGATTTGAATTTTTTATGGCAAGCTTATACACCCATTTTATTCCCCCATGCCGTTTTTTAGAATTTTCAGACCACTTTACGATATTATTGTTTTTTTTTCATCTGAGTCACTAAAATACAAGTTCATTTAATCCCTAACAAAAAACTTAATTTTCCATAATTTTTTAGAATGTGAGTTTAAATGTAACTTGTCATCTTATACATACACTTTTTATACTTTTTGAAATGTTTTTGATATGACATGTAATTCAAATTGGAGTTACATTCGAAAAGCGTATAAAAATCACTTAAGCCTTTAAAAATAGCGATTTACTTTGAAAATTCTAGAAAATTTTAGAAAACACCTCTTAGATAGTCTAAAATTATATTCCAAATTTATAGGTCTGCAGAAATAATATTTTTATACAACTATCATTATATTATTATATAAAGATACGTCACTTTTGTTCTTTTATTGAAAAGTAAAGTTAAATTCTACTGGGTTGACACAACATAGCATTTGGCCCACTCTCAAATTCGCAGGCCCAATTAAGGTTGTAGGTGATCTTGTCCATCCATCTTGATCCAACGGGGAGGATGCAATCTTCCTCATATAAAACGGGCGCCAGAACCCCTATCCACACCGACCCCTTCCTTTTCCCAGCTCCGCCCCAGCCCTAGCCTACGCCATCACCGGCCACAACTCCCCAATGCCTAGGCCTCAGCTCCCTCCCTGGCCGGTGATGACTACCGTGGGGAAGCGAATCGTGCTCGTAGCCGGAGAGAAAAGCTCGAGAGCCACACACCTCATTTCTCTCCTCCCATTCACGCGCTAAGAAACTACGGCGGCTGGGCGTCCCGTGCGAGTCGGTGCCTCTGCACTAGCTCGACAGTCGGGCCCACGGGGGAGGGGGGAGTGCCTCTACGCCAGCTCGGGCGGCAACCGGGCACACGACGCGCGTTCCCTTGCCTGCTCGCCGATGGCCGTGGGCGCGGTGGCCTCTGCAGTTCTGGGAGCACGACGGCAATGGATGACGAGATCCCCTTCCTCCTCTCGATGAGATCAGGTGGTAGCAACTCATCTCCACTGCCAGTTCGAATCTTATTATCAGTTGTCTAGATTTGGTGCGTTTTTGTGAGATCTGGAGCATCTCGGCTTGGAGTCTATTATATTGTTTATGAAAGCGTGTTCTACAGTTTGCTTGCTCATTCTCTTTGTGCCGATAGCAGGAGTTGATCTTGTGTCTCAGATTTGCAGGTCAGGCAGTAGCTAGCCCAGCAGTAGCAGTTCGCCCTGCAGGAGGAGTTCAACATTGTTAGTCAGCAAGATTAGCCGTGCTCTCTCTCAGGCCAGAGTTTACAACATTAACCACAGCTCAGCTCTGCCTTGTTCTTTTGTTTCTTGCAATAAATGCATTTCTTTTCCTTGCAGCTAGCTGTAGCCGCAGTATCTGTTTTGCAGTTTGGCATAGCCAGTTCAGCATCAGTCCAGCAGCAGCAGCTCGAGCGTGTAGCTTTTCTAAGTCTCAGGTTAGCAGCAGTGTTCGACTTCAATCTTATTGTCTATGCAACATCACTTTCATGCTACAGTTGGACTAGTTTATTGATAAAATCAATGCAGATTAGTTTATTACTTGAGCTTTGCAACTGCGCATGATCTGTTAGCATGTCTGGGTTCTTGTAGCTGTTCTTGTATTCTGTTCTTTGCTCAAATAAGATGGAATGTTATAACCAATCTTGCTCTGTAAACAAAACAAAAATGAAATGTGCCATCCTTTTTTATTGTCAATCTTTGTGTGCTTGAATTATAGTACAGACTTGCATCGGAGTTCTCTACTGATTATATTGCTAATGGACATACTAGCTTGATTATCATCATATTTGCAAAATATCTTGTATATGGAATCAGAGCAGTGTACATCATATAATGCTATGCTTATTATGACATTGATAAGTAAAGTTTTATTTTTTGTTCTGCAGAACCATCTCTAAATGTTGATACAAGACATGGAGAAGCTGAAAAGGCAAAGGGCATTTATTTCTTTGCTTCATACCATTGAAAGGACACTAGAATGCCCCTTAGAGGGGGGTGAATAGGCGTTTTTAGAAATTAACACCTTAAAATGCAGAAACGGTTAGAACGGGAGTTTCCAAATAGAAACTCCGAATCAGAGTAATACAACCCCACTAAAGGGCTAGATGCACTTATACAACCATAAGAAGCTGTACATGGGCTGTAATTGGTATATGTACATGTGTTGTAATTGATAAATTCTAGGTCATATTTGGGTTGTAAATGATGTTTTTTGTGATGAAATGGGCAAAACACTTTATATGAACAAGTGTGGGTTGCCACATCATCGTACTTGTGTTGCCATATAATTGCAAACGTGGTCGCCATGTCATCGCGCATGTGTTCGCCATGTCATCGTGCATGTCACTATGTCATTGCTCATGTCTCTCCACGTCATCATGCATGTAGCGCCACGTAAATGCACACAACAACGCCATGTGTCAACCAGGAAACCATACACGTGTCAACCTCTCCATCCTACACGTCTTCATACACGTGTCCGTTGGATACGCCGGCTGAAACAATTCAATGACGGGGGCTAAGTCATCATGTTTGTAACCTTATCTATGACGAAATACGCTAAATCATCACCGTGCAAGAAATGTTACACAGCAAAGGTGACGAACCGAATTTCATCATAACTTCGTCACAGATATATTTCAATGACGAATTTGGCGTTTACTATGACCAAAGTGATTCGTCTTAGATGTCGATTTTTCTAGTAGTGCTTCTACATCTGTTTTCTACTTGCTGGGGGATGCATGTTCGTTATGGCTATGATTTTGTCGGGGTTGGCCTCGATGCCCCTTGCAGATATTAAGCATCCGAGAAGCTTCCCTCTTCGAATACCGAAAATTCATTTATCGGGGTTGAGCTTGAGCCCAGCTTTTCGTAGGTTTTGAAATGTTTCTTGGAAGTCGTTGATGTGGTCCTCTTTCTTGTCACTTTTCATGACGATGTCGTCTACATAGGCCAGCAAGTTTCGGTCTTTTCTGCGAATGGAAAACCGTCCCTGTCATACGCGAGAATGTTGGGTCCGCGTTCTAGAGTCCTTCCGGCATTCACCTGAAACAATGTCTCGTCCGGGGTAATGAAACTATTTTTCTCCTTGTCTGCACTGCTTAGACATATTTGATGGTAACCTGAAAAACAATCCAAGAGGCTCATCATTTCGCAACCTGTTGCGGTGTCGATGAGCTTATCGATTCTTGGCAGCGGATACGGGTCTTTGGGGCAATTCTTGTTTAAGTCATTGAAATCGACATACATTCGCCAGTTTCCGCTCTTCTTCTTTACTATGACCACGTTGGCAAGCCACTCTGTGTACTGCACAGGTCTTATAACCCCAACGTCTAGGAGCCTTTGGACCTCGGTCCTGGCTACTTCGGCTCGTTCCTCTGATATTTTTCTCAACTTCTGCTTCCTTGATTTTGCATTAGCTTTGACGTTGAGCGAATGTTGCGCTAGATCACGACTGACTCCCTGAAGGTCTTTGGCCGACCAAGCGAAAACATCGATGTTTGCCGCCAGGAACTAGATGAGTTGTTGTCTTTCATTTTCGAGTCCTTCTGCGCCTAAGGTGACACACTTGCCTGGGACGAGGTTGGATAGCAGTACTTTTCAGGGTGCCCTTGGCTAACTGCGCCTTTGGTTCGGGGTCTTTGCTTTCCCTGAGCTCTTCAGCGGGCATTTGTTTGGTGACTTCGTTTATAAAGCTTCAACCTGGCATCGGCTTGCCCTCAATTTGCCTGGCTGCAACTTGATCCCCGTGCGCAGTGATTATGCCGAATGGCGAAGGCATCTTCATGCACAGGTAACTTTGCTTAATGGGTGCCTTCAAACTTGTTGGTGAAGCCCCTGCCCAGGATGGCGGTGTAGGGTAGTCTATGTTGACTATGTCAAAGGTTATCATTTCTGTTCGCACCATTTCTCCCTGGGCGAATGACACGGGGATTGACTTCTTGCCGATTGCTTCGATTTTCTTGCCGCCAAATCCGAAAAGAGGGTTTTCGGATGGTTCGACCGTCCTTTTGTCCAGGCCCATTGCCTCGAATGGTTTGATGAACAAGATGTTAGTGGAACTGCCTGTGTCGACCAGTATGTTGTGCAGGGTGTATCTGGCTACGTTCGCCGTTGTGACGAAGGCATCGGTGTGCGGATAATCTCGCACTTTGAAGTCAGACTCGTCAAAAGTTACCGGAACTTGGGACCAAGCCGGCCTGTTGAGCGGTATTCTTGGCGTTACTGTAAGCACTCTTCTCTCATACTCGCGCCTGGCGCGCTTGCTCTCGTGCTCCTAGTTTGAGCCGCCAGTGATAGCGAAAATGTTTTTTTAGAAAGACGGCAAGAGATTTGCTGGATTTTTATTAGACGAGCAAAAATGAACAAGAAAAAAGAATTACAACAAACAACGGGAGACCAAGCTCACCGCCACCACGGCACACCGGCCGACAACCCTACTAAATAAAATGTGCCCCAGTGATGGCAAGATGTTGTTTACTATTGCCTATTCTTGTGGATTGTCTTGTCATGCTGGCGTTGGTTGATTCGAATGTTGTTCCTCAGGAAGGTGCGGCGATGTTGCCGCCATAGATTGGCTTGGGAGATGGCTAAACATTTGTGGGGGTGGAACTGTATGCTTGGAGGGTGAGCTCCAACAAATGGGGGTTGAACGAAATCTTGAGTGGCCGACGCATGCTGGGCTAGGTTTGCGCCAGCCGGCAAGTAAGTCTGGCCATGTACTTGCGAAAATGAGCCCTCGCGCTGGTGGTTATGAAACACGTGTTTTGCTGGTTCACTGGTGCAAGACGCATCGTCTTTTTCTTTCAGCTCCCTGGCGAGCTAAGCTTACTGTATTTGCATTCCCTCGTTACATGACTAGCGTTTAAGGGACGCCTCGTCCTCTACCCCTGGCGAGGCCTCCGTGAGCACCACGGCCACTTCTACCTCCTCGCAAAGCGTACTCTGTGTTGCAATGGTGAGTCGAGCCTACCGGATTGTTCTGGGCGGGTACGAGATCCTGATTCGCTTGCTGCGCTTCCTCTTGTACGAAAAGGTTTCACGGTTCGCTGAGGCTGTGGCTGCGCTTGTTTTGGCACCTTTGCCGCTTGTCTGCTTGAGTTGCAGGCTGCTTTTTGCCTTTTGTAATCGGCATCCGACTTCGCATAATCGTTCATGACTTCGAATAACTTGCCAACTGAGCCCAGTGGCGTTCTGGCGAAATGAGACGCGCACTGGCCGGTAGCCAACCCCTCGACTGCTACTGCTATGACTGTTGCTTCTGGTACATTCGGGGCTTGCGCCTTGAGCTGGATAAACTGTTTGATATATTCTGATAGCGGTTCATCATCCCGTTGTACGCAGTTCATGAGATCTCTGGTCGTCTTTGTTTCTGGCTGGTATCCTTGGAAGGTTTGGCGAGTAGCTCGCTTTTCATTTGATCCAAGACCGTATCGAGAGCGGCTTTAGAGAGTTATACCAATCGTGAGTGATGCCATCTACTGCCATGATGAAAGACTTCACCAGGGCCGGTGCGACCCCACCTGCTGAGATTATCGCGATTTCATAACTCGCCAAGAACTTCCTGGGGTTCGATTGCCCGTCGAAGTGCGGGACTCGGGGTTTGTAATTTGGTGGCCATGGGTACTCCTAGAGCCGCCTGGAGAGCGCTGCAAGTGTTGCATTTCCCTGTTCAATCTGTTTCCTAAGTTTTCGGCCTGCCTCAATGATTCTTGCAACTGTTCGGCTCTTGATTTGGTGGCAGCTTGCTGCAAGAGGTGCTGTTTGTGTTGCTCCAACCTCTCGATCTCGCGATCGTACTCTTCCAATTTCGTTAGTGCTCTGGCCTGCTCTTGCGTTTCGCGCTCCTCCTCATCGTCCGCACTCCCTGGGAGATCCTGGACATGCCCATCGGGCCCGGGCGTTTGGATTTGGCGGACGATTACCGTCACGGCTGATTGGGGAGGTGGGGCTTCTTCCGCTACTGATGCTACTTCCTTCCCGGCAGCCTCAGCTGCCGCGGCTTCAGCCGCCTTGGATGTTTCCGCATTCTCTCTAACTATCTTCGTGCTTTCCTTGGTGGCATGTCAAGCTCGTGCAACAACCATGGTGGGCACAAATGTTGTTCGAGGACTTAGCGTTCGAACCGTGCCGCTGCGCAACATGAGGAAAACAAACAAGGACAGATGAGAACTCTCTTAGATGATCGACGGATAACATGTATCGAAGGTATAGACGAAGGGGGCCTTATGAACTAATAAGGTACAGCAAAACAGAGTAAAAAGATAGCAGCAATACTAAGCATATAAGGAAGATCAAGACAAAACTGGAAGCAATCACCAGAGGCACGTACTGTACTGATACATACGAACAAGCTGGGATACACAAGATGCAAGCATACGTCTAAAGAAATGGCTTACACGTGAGGTGCTAGTGCTAATGGCATAGCCATGTGTGCTCTGTTTTTCTCTGTTACTTCATAAGCTCTGCTGTTCTTCACAGAACCTCAGCTTCCTTTCGCATTGCTAATTCTACAGCAAGGCCAAAAGTGAATATTACTTCTACTAGCACAAGCACAGGTTGCTAGTCGACCACTCCCCTATGGTTGACAGTTTAATAGAACCTAGTACTCCCTTCCAAACACTAGTTCACAAAACATCGCCTACAAGTGACATTACTACTAGTACGATTCAACTGTTACGGTTTCACTAGTATAGACCAATTTATTTAAGCAAACTCTGTACAGCAACATGTAGGTAGGATGTTGAATCATATATGTGTGCTCTGTCCTCTGGTACTACTAGTAGCGTGTCCGTGCTAACGCTACTGCGACATTTCAGTGATGCACATTAAAACAACCAAATGACGATATTTCTTTCCATAGTTACCACAATACAGGAGATAATACCATTATAACTGGTAGTAGTGCCCTCATCCATATGAATGATGACAGACTTCTCATTGGCACGTATCGTGTGTTTAAAACCATTCTCTATTGAAATCATTTGACGAACTATATATGATAAATATGAATGATGGTATAATGTTCCAGCTCCTCTGCTGTCCCTGCCGTTTTCTTCCCTGCCTCCCCCATTTCCCTCCAATTCCTGAGACGCGAGCGAAAACGAGCTCCTCCGTCTCCGTCGATCTGCCGGTGGTGGGCAACGAGCTCCTCCATCTCTGTCGATCTGCCAGCGGCGGGCGTCGATCTGGTGGTAGCTCCTCCTCCATATCTATCCGAGCTCCGCCCAGCTCCAACAGTGCACATGACGCCTTTCTTTCTTCTATAGATGGATACTCAATAAACTAAACCTGAAAGAATGAACACCATACCAATAGTGCTTCCACGTAGTTCCATTCCCCAAACAATAGTCCCTGCACATAAATCTACAAATGTTCAGTAATCATGTAACTGAACATCCCCGCAAATGTTTAGTAAGATTCAGATGAATTTTCCAATTCTATGTTTCTTCTACAAGAAAGGGTAAGCTAAAATATATAAAAAAAACAAGCGATTTGCTATTTTATGGTTGCTATAAATTTAATATATAAAAAAATGCACGCGGGACAACATATATAAAAATGGTGATGCTGCCGACTTAGCTGCTAAATTTTGTATATAAAGAATAAACTACGCCAATTAGCATAAGCATCTCTTTACCTCAATGGTTATGGCTGTTTCGCCTAGTGTGCGCGCGCTTCTTGGTTCGAGCCCTCGTTGGCCTCAATTTTTTGTCCAAAATTTCTATAATTTAAGCGATTTGCTATTTTCTATAGTTTAAGTGATTTTCTATGCACATTTAAAATGTCACTATAGCTTAACTCCATGCTATGTCAAACAATATGAAAATTTAGAAAAAAAATATCAGAATGCATTTTCTATTTGGGCTCATTTCCTAAAAATCGATGGAAAATTAAGTGTTTTGTTAGAGATGGCTTCACAACGATCATTCATTCTCCATTTACTTGAGAAATAAAATGACCAATAAACAACAACAACAACAAAGCAGTAAGAACACCTTGAATTAATAGAGCATGAATTTAGAAACTTTTAAGAAAAAGAATCATCACATTTGAAGTTATTAGTATGAGGGAGAAATACTACAAGTTTTAGATCTCGATAGTTTCAAACATTTTTTTGGCCTACTAAATGATTTCAAATAGACAAGTCGGTAGCTACAAATTTGTAGAAGTCATCAAGATCTAAAACTTTTGTTTTGGTCATTTCTTCAATCGACTTTGTTTGAACAATTCGAAATTTAAATTTCAAAATATGACAACTTGGAACAAAATTTTGAGACAGTAAATAAAAAAGTCATCAACAACAAAGTTATAGAAATCATTGAAATCTATAACTTTTCTCTTCGTTGGCACCTATAGAGAAGTGCTGCAATGTGACGTCGGTGACCGACCACCTGCTCGTTGCCCATCCCAGCAGGATACCACCGGATACATTAATTCACTGCAGGGAGGAAAACATAGTCAAAAACATGGATACTAAAATTTCCGATGCAACATAATTACACACTTCTAAGAGCTTAGTTTACTGGAGGCAGACAAGCGACAACCTTTCCTAGACAAAGCTCGCTCTCGAACGATGACATTTCTACGAGCACGACTAGCTGAGGGAAGGGAGCTGGATATATATTAGCCCGATATAGGAGATTGGATAGAGGCTCTTTTTGGGTCTCGTGTACATTTACAGAGACGGTCAACATAAAGAGTCGGCCTCTAAAAATGATCTTTATTTTCGGAGACGGACCTTTTAAAACGCTCACCACTAAGGTGGATATTTTCTGACCGTCTCCGTTAATAAAATGTCCGCCTCCATAAATGCATTTTGCGGGACGGTCAATTGTGAGTCCACTTTTCTATCACTCGCACACCTACTACAATGTAAAAAGAACAACAACAATAGAGGAACTATGTTTTCCCTAAGCCGGTGGTGGGCACCGCGGCCTAATTTTTTACTATTTAAGCATTTTTTAAATAAAATTTACATTTAGCTTTCTGAGAGACTTAAACTTATCTTTTGATCCTGGAGTCGGCGTCATAAGTTATGAAACCGAGGTAACACGTCTCAACGCCATAGATTTTAACGTCGAGATGTCTTGTATAAAAAAAAAAAATCCAGAGTGATCGGTACCTCGGCGTCACAGGTGACGCCAGTACCGACTTCAAGTCAAACCTCTAGTCTCCCAGCGTGCCTGATGGCCCAGCTGCTCTGATCCGCCTCGTGCTGTCAGTCAGTCTGCCACACACCACGCCCCTGATGCGACCTACGAGCCTGCCAAGTCATGTGTGAGTGTGACCAAACCACGAACACACACACGCACGGGAGTGCCCTGCACTGCCCCTCTGGGGTTTTGTCTCGGGAATCACGGAGGAGAGAGAGAAACAAGAAAGAGGACACAGAAGAGGCAGCACCGCCGTTCCGTCCACTAGTGCTGCGGCTGCAGCGTTTACTGCTAGCCGTGTGAAGCAGTGAGGCATGGCCCCCTTCTTTTGAAATTCGGTGCTTTTTTACTGGTTCATATTTAGATTGCTTTAAAGTTTCAAGTTTTTTTACTCTTTCTTTATTACATTAATTTTTAGACGTATATATAAAGCATTAAATGTAGGTAAAAAAAGTAACTAATTGCACAGTTTTGTTGTAAATTACGAGACGAATTTTTTGAGCCTAGTTAGTGTATGATCGGATAAAGTTTGTTAAATACAAACGAAACATGCTATAGTGTCCAGATTGCAAAAATTTACGATCTAAACTAGGTCTAGCTTATAGTAGCTGAGTCATTCCCTTTTTATCGGATTTTATTACATAATTAAAAATCTCCGTTTCCGTTCTTTCTCCCCGGCTTGCCTTTTCAAGGACTACCGGTATATATTTTATTTATTCTCTCCTTGCTGCGCTGAAATGAAAAATAAAATACAGTTTTACTTTTTATATCATGTATCTGGATATAGTGTATATCTAAGTACATAGAAAAAAAATTATGTATCTGAAAAAACCAAAACCTCATGTGATTCAGAATGAAGAGAGTACGGTCAAAGAAAAAAAGACGCAGATGAGAGACTAATTTACAAGATGAATCTATATAAGCCTAATTAATCTATAATGGATTAATTTACTATAGCACCACATCATTAAATCATAAACTAATTAGGCTTAATAGATTCGTCTCATAAATTAGTCTCAATCTATACCGTTAGTTTTATAATTAATCTATATTTATTATTCTAAATTAATATCAACCATCCGATTTAACAGGACTGAAATTTAGTCCGTAAGACAAACACCCCGTCAGTCTCGTCTACTCCATTCGCCCCTACGCTCTCCGCATCGCCAGCGCCGCATATCAGACATGAGGCTAACAGTAGATAGGAAAGCAGCGAAAGCTGATGTTGGGCAGGTATGGCCTTGTAATAGTAGGAAGTATGGCTGGTATGGCCACAGTTCTTGTCATGCTGACTGTTATGGGCTTAGTACCAGGTGTACACCTATTGTACTAGATTAGAATTTATATATAATCTAATTCAAGGACCAGCTGTATCCTTAAGCCTGGTTTAGATTACGTTTTTTCACTCTCTCCGTTACATTAAATCTTTGAACACATATATGGAGTATTAAATATAGATAAAAAATAACTAATTACATAGTTTGATGGTAAATTACGAAACGAATCTTTTGAGCCTAATTAAACCATAATTAGACAATAATTGTCAAATACAAACGAAAATGCTACAGTATCAAATACTGATTCCTAACCTCAATCTAAACAAGACCTTAGTTCAGTAGCAGCAGCATTCCCGTGCGTGTGTGATCAGAGCAGCAGGGGCATCAGGCACGCTGGGAGACTAGAGGTTTGACTTGAAGTCGGTACCTTGGCGTCAAGAGAGGTGGCGTCGAGCTCGACGTCACGTGTTCCGGCGTCGAGCTATCGGTTACATAGATTTTTCTTATATACACAGTCAGACATCTCAATGTTGAAACATGTTACCTTAGCGTCATGACTCATGACGCCAACCCAAGATTAAAGATGAGTAAATTTTATTTAAAAAAAAATTAAATAGTAAAAAATTAGACCGCGGAGGCCGGGCTGGTAGGCCGCAGCGCACGTGGCATGGTTTCTAAATATTTTGATCTGATGAAAAGGTTTCTAAATATTTCGAACGTGGTGTTTGGCAACAACTAAAATAAATGAATGAATATATGTGCACAAGTGTTTTGGCTATTTTATACAAATAAATAAATAATAAAAAAAGAAAAAGAAAAAGAAAAAGAAAAAGAAAATGGAAAATCAAATCACGCACGCACCCACCCACCCACCCACCCGGTAAAAAAAAATACAACGCACACCAATAAAAAGAAGAAGAAAAAAAAATAAAAACCAAAACGCACGCATCCACTCCACTCCACTCCACAGCTCCACTCCAGTACTCCACCAAGAAGTCACGCCCTTATCCCCAGACCTCTGTCGCTCAGCCTCCCTCCCCTCCCCAGTCCCCACCCCAAGGCCAAGAGCCCGACGTGGCTCTCGCTCTCTGCCTCTCTCCCTCGGTCTTCTTCCCAGCGTGCACTCTCCCTCGTCTCTCTCTCTCGCGCCAACGCCGGCCCTCCTCTCCTCTCCGCGGCTCGCCTGCGGCAGGGCCGCGTGCTCCGGGATGGGGCCGCCGAGAGCCATGCTTGGCATGTCGCCGCCGCCACTCCATGGCCGCCCGGCCGGCGCCGCCGCCCCCAGGCCTGGCGAGCTGGCTGCTGACCGAGCGCCGCCACGCGGGTCGATCGTAGCCGCAGCAGCTCAACACCGCGCTCGTCCCGGGCCGGGATGGGCCTGGATGCGGGCTCAATCCACGTCGTCTCCGTCCGATCTACGTCGTCCAATGGTACTAGTTGCTCCTCCATCCTGTGTGGTCTGCAGATCTGACATGCATGTCCACGGTGAGCTATTTTCTATCTCAGATGTGTGTTCACATGATCGCTACTGTCGTCACTGCTAGAATGTCGTAATAAGGGGGGTGGTAACAGGGAAAAAATCACCCACAATAAAATATTACGTACTAGTTATAGTCTGACAAACTATGCATGGTGTGCGCCTTTTACTACTACATTATACGTGGGAGTCTGGAATTTGTTAAAGAAGAAAAGGAAACTTGAAGTGCTTCCCCTGCTACAGTCTACATGGGAGTCTGGAGTTAGTTAAAGAAGAAAAGAAAACTTGAAGTGTTTCCCCTACTACAGTCTACATGGGAGTCTGGAATTAGTTAAAGAAGAAAAAGGAAACTTGAAGTGCTTTCCCTACACATGCAAGTATAGTTGGGGTAACATTGCTTTTGATTATTTTTTCTCGATCATGTAAAAGATTTGTGCGTCTTTGTATTAAGGTAGAAAAGAGTTTGTTTACAAGGAGCAGGCTTTACATGATTCGCAGCTAAGCTCATGCCCGCCCCTGGAGGACTCGCACTAGTGTATTACTCTAGATAATAGACAACCTAGGTTACCAGCGCCAGCTTGTACCCAGAGCTCCGCCTCATACTTGAGCACTGCTAGCAGCTGCGGTACTTGGGTGCTGGTTCCCCGGAAACACCTTGTGTTTTGCTCTTTCCAAAGCTCCCAAGCGACAAGGGCGAAGATAGAATCGGCTCCCTTCCTGTCAGGCCCATTCCATTGATGCCGCCATGCTGTCCACCAGTCCAGGATTGTTGCTGATGACGCGGTCACCATCGGCTAGTGGAGCGCCGTGTTGATGTTCCACCAAACCTGCCGCGCAAAGGAATAGGAAACAATCATGTGAACGATTGTTTCAGGTTCCTGGTCGCATAGGAAACATTTGTCATTGGCGCCCGAGTGCATATCGCCGTCGTGGTCGGCTGTCCAAGTTGTCGTTGGTACAGGGGAAAGCAATGCTTTTGATTATTTTAGCAAATAGTTTTTGCATTCTACACAGTCCATAAAGTGATGAGTAGAAAACTGGAGGTACTTTTACGCATCAAGAAGATGTTGACAAATGTCTTTCCATGAACTAGTCAACAAGGTCACAAGTAAAACATTTACTTGAAACTTACAAAGGCCCTTAGTTTACAAATAACCTTCATTCCACCCAAAATAAGGAAGGTCTTAATTTGAGAAAATTAACAAAAGAAAATTTCAAAACTAATTTAACTCCCCCATGTATATGTAACCATCCTGATAAAGTCAAAATCAGCAGAAACCAAAATCCCTGCAAGGTTTTGACATTTTAGGCGAAAGGGCCTCTAGTCCAACTGGTTAGAGCGTCCCGGCGGCACTCCTGGTTAGAGCGTCTCGGCGGCACTCCTTAGGTCTTGAGTTCGACTCCCCGTGGGAGCGAATTTCAGGCTGGGGTTAAAAAAAATCCCCTCGTCTGGCCCACGCCAAAGCACAGGTCTAAGGACCGGCCCGGGGTCTCAGAGGCAGGCGGCTTGTGTCACATGTGTAAGGGTGGGGCAAGGGTTCGGGGGTTTTCTGGGCCTGTGTGAGAAGGTCTTCTTAATGCAATGCCTGGAGTGATCATACCCTCGCAGGTCTAGTTTTTTTTTTGACATTTTAGGGCCAGTTTGGCTGAGCTCCGCTCCCAGCTTCTTCGAAATGGATACCGTGGATCCTACCAAACTCTTAAAATGCAGCTGGATTTTGGTGGGAAGCTAACGACAACCACTTCTCCATTTACACTATGAGCTCGGAGCTAAAAAAATCTTGCTCTTCGCCGCTTCACACTGCTCCCCGTTCAATCGCCACTAGAATCACTTCAAAATTGATTCTCACCTACTTTCCACCCTGTTCTTCCACCAGAATCACTCTATCGGAGAATAAAGAAGTCAAGCTCAAAAATTAGAAATGGGAGATCTACCAAATTGGCCCTTAATTCTCATCCCCAACCTTTAAACGTGAAATTGGACTACATTGCCTTGGCTTGGGTTTGATTCTATGGAAGTAACCCATCATTTTTAAGACTGAGCTATCAAACAAACGCCAAAGATAACCACTTTTCCTGCCGAAATCAGTTTTGACATTAATCAGACACTCCTCTCTTGAAAAGGAAGACACCAATATCAGACACTACAACTGCTGCATCATTTTCCCACTGATTCTAGGCCCCACGGCCCACAAGACGGAACGAGGCCTGTTATAGTGTTATCTCTCGATTGGAAAAGAGCAAAGGAATACTCGCACACCAAAGCGCATCACAAGCATCGCGGTCTTTGTGGCTACGAGAGTACACGACAAATCCGTCTAACTAAATATTCATCTCAATAGTACTAAGCATGTAAGCCAAGGTTCTGTCGTGGCGAGGGGAAAAGAACTCGCTCATCTCGGGGGCGGGCGGTGTCGGGCCATGCAGAGAGGAGGGACGGCCGTAGGCAGATCACATCCATCCCTTGGCGTCGCGGCGCGGCCGGGCTAGGGAAGTGGGACATGATTGAGCGAGTCGAGTGGAGAGGTAGGGGTGGCGGCGCGATCTTGGCGATGGTGGGCGACGCATAAACGCGACAAACGAAAGCAGTGGCACTTTTCGTCGCGTTGCGGTAGTTGCCAAGTCAGAGGACTCCGGTCCGGCCCCGTGCCTTTTCACGCTATAGTGCTCACTGTCCCCTGTGTGTGTGCTGGCCTCGTGTGATGCGGCGGAAGAAGAAGGCCCCGCTTTCGAGCGTCAGGGGCTGCGCATAGAAGTGTAAGTGAAACGCAGCATTGTAGCATGGGTCTCCCCTCCCTGGTCGCGGCGAGTGCATCCGTAGCCATCGCCGTCCGTGGATATCACGGTCGCACGATCATTTAAGAGCCATTCTTTCTTTGTTTCGAACACTTGCACGCATAGTCCAATCGCACGATCGCGATCCACGGATGGCGATGGCTGCGGATGCACTCGTTGCGGCGGGGAGGGGAGACTCATGTGACGACGCGGCGCTTCACTTTCACTTCTGTGTAGCGGCCCCACCGCCTTGGGCGGTCGGGCCTTTTTTTCTGGCCAGCATCGCACGAGGCCTCATACACAGGGGGGACAGTGAGTACTATAGTGTGAAAAGGCACGGGGCCGGACCACAGTCCTCTAGACTTGGCAACCGCAGTAACGCGACGAGCGACACTTGCTTTGTTGCTGCGTGCCTGCGTGCGTCCACCACTGTCGCAATGCGCCCGCCTCCCCTGCCTCTCCACTCCACTTGCTTAATCGCTTCCCCAGCTCGGCCGCGCTGCGACGCCAAGGGATGGATGCGCTCCGCCTACGGCTGTCCCTCCTCTCCGCACGGCCCAGTGCCGCCCGCCCCCGAGGTGGGTGAGTCTCTTTCCCCTAGCCGTGATAAAACCTTGGCTTACAAGCTTAGTACTATTTGAGCTAGATATTTAGTTCGACGAATTAGTCGTATACTCTCGTAGCCACAAAGACCGCGATGCTTTTGATGCGCTTTGGTGTGTGAGTATTCCTTTACTCTATTCCAATTGAGATAGGGCTCGTTTTGTCCTGTGGGCTGTGGGGCCTCGAACTAGTGGGAAAATGATGCAGGAGCAGTTGTGGTGTCTAATATTAATATCTTCCTTTTCGAGAGAGGAGTGTCTGATTAATGTCAAAGCCGATTTCGGCAAGAAAAGTGGTTACATTAGGCGTTTGTTTGATAGCTCAGTCTTAAAAATGATGGGTTACTTCTGTGGAATCCCGGGCCAAGGTGGTGTAATCCAATTTCACGTTTAAAGGTTGCGGATGAGAATTAAGGGCCAATTTGGTAGATCTCCCATTTCTAATTTTTGAGCTTAACTTCTTGATTCTCCGATGGAGTGATTCTGGTGGACGAACAGGGTGGAGAGCAGGTGAATCAATTCTGAAGTGATTCTAGTGGCGATTGAACGAGGAGCAGTGGGAAACGGCGGAGAGTAAGTTTTTTCAGCTCCGAGCTCATAGTGTAAATGGAGAAGTGGTTGTCGCCATCTTCCCACCAAAATCCAGCTGCATTTTAAGCGTTTGGTAGGATCCACGGTATCCATTCTGAAGAAACTGGGAGCGGAGCTCTGCCAAACTGCCCCAAAAATGTCAAAACCTTGCAGGGATTTTGGTTTCTGCTGATTCTATCAGCATGATTACATGTACATGGGGGAGTTAAATTAGTTTTGAAATTTTCTTTTGTTAATTTTCTCAAATTAAGACCTTTCTTGTTTTGGGTGTAATGAAGGTTATTTGTAAACTAAGGGCCTTTGTAAGCTTAAGTAAATGTTTTATTTGTGACCTTGTTGACTAGTTCATGGAAAGAGACATTTGTCAACAGCTTCTTGATGCGTAAAAGTACCTCTTGTTTTCGGCTCATAACTTTATTGACTGTGTAGAATACAAAAGCTATTTGCTGAAATAATAAAAAGCAGTGTTACCCCAACTATACTTGCATGTGTAGGTGAAGCACTTCAAGTTTCCTTTTCTTCTTTAACTAATTCCAGACTCCCATGTAGACTGTAGTAGGGGAAGCACTTCAAGTTTCCTTTTCTTCTTTGACTAATTCCAGACTACCACGTATACTGTAGTAGTAAAAGGCGCACCATGCATAGTTTGTCAGACTGTAACTAGTATGCTGATGTTGAGCTTATTGTTCACATAATATTTCATTCTGGGTGATTTTTCCTTGTTAAAGTCATTCCAAGAATCTTGGAGAGTCAAAGCATCTCAAGTTTGACCAAAATTATAAAGAAAATTAAAAAGATTTATAACATCAAATGGTATACTATGAAAATATAATTAATAAAGAATTTAATGATACTTAGTTGGAACCATAAATATTATTATTTTATTATATAAATTTGGTTAAATTTGAGATACTCTGACTCTCCAAGATTCTTGGAATGACTTATAATTTGGGATGGAGGGAGTACTTCCTATAGTACTTGGCCTAGTATTGATATGTTTGTCTTTCCAGATCATTTTCTACCACCGTGTTGTTCCATCCAACGAAATGGTCAAGAGCGAATTTGCTTTTCTAGCCAAAGGACCCAAGGCGCTACCTTGTATCACCATCAGAAATTCTTCGATTGGAAATCCTCCTATTGTAGGATATCACGTCAGTCAATAAGTACTTCTGTTAATGCTTCGGGGCAACAGCTGCAGTCTGAACCTGAAGCACATGATTCTACAAGCATATGGAGGGCAATATCATCTTCTCTAGATGCATTTACAGAGATTTTCCCGCCACATACTGTCATAGGAACAGTTAAGTCGTGTTGCTGTACTGTTTCATTTAGATGAACCTCCAGTAAGTATGTCCTTGTTGTTCTTTTGTTTTCTCTTCACTGATCAAGAGATTTTGCTGGTGTAAGCAGGCATTAAGCATAGTCTCGGTTTCCCTTCTAGCTGTCCAGAGCTTGTCTGATGTATCACCTTTGTTCCTCACTGGTTTGCTGGAGGTAGTGAAACTTTGAGCATCTCTATCCTTTCATTACCAGAAAGATGTATTGTTTCATTGTGCTACTTTGTACTCATATGTAGGCAGTGGTAGCTGCCCTTTTCATGAATATCTATATTGTTGGACTGAACCAGTTATTCGACATTGAGATAGACAAGGTATTTTGAATTCATTGTAATCTTCATTAAGTACCTTTTACTACCATATTAATAACTGCTAGGAGCTAATGTTTGTACTTCTCCAGGTTAACAAGCCAACTCTTCCATTGGCATCTGGGGAATACACCCCTGTAACTGGGGTTGCAATAGTTTCGGTCTTCGTTGCTATGGTAACTATGCTATCAGTATGGAAGAAATTGCTATTGTGCCTCATGTTTTATTTTGACTTCACTTTTCTGGATATATTTGATACTGATATGCCTAAAATAGTGGCTCAAAGTAAATGGTATGCTCTTTAGAGTATTCCTACTGAAGCTGTAGAAAGGTAGAAAGCAATAGGGGAACTCTATCTCTAACAGAAATATTGAGTACTAATCTTTGTAAATAATGGTGCTCTCAATCTCAGACAATGAGATCAAGTATCTCAAGTGGAAAAGTTTCAGTATGAAGAACTCTAAAATAATTGGTGCAAAATGACAATACTTGATTAAGCAATTGGAAGTCTTCATCAGATTTTCTACTTATAAATTTCTAATGAATTATGAATATATATTGTAAAATTGTAGTTCTAGGATCTCCATTTACTAAGTTATGTGAAACAATTAGATTTAGTCACTTATGTCAATGGTGTGTAGATTTGTGCTAATCCTGATCAGGACCTTCAAAAGTTATCTTGAAATTCTTCACTGGTAATCTATCAGACTGATTCAACGGAATGTGCCATGTGTATTGCAGAGCTTTGGCCTTGGATGGGCTATTGGATCACAACCTCTGTTTTGGGCTCTTTTCATAAGCTTTGTCCTTGGAACTGCATATTCAATCAATGTAAGAGCTCATGTCTTTAGGCCCAGTAGTGCTAGTTGTCAAACTAGCTAGGGATTTTGGTATAAGTAATGATTTCTAGGCTCGTTTATGGGATTTCTTAATGTTATTGATGGTTCATTGGTTCTCTTGGGCATTGTAAAGGATTTTGTTTTTATGTAAACTGCAATATGAATTTTAACGTATGTTTCATTTGCCTTATGTAAGAACTCATTTCCATTTTTTCCATAATGGCCCTGACTTCTAAGCAAGTGTAAAGTTGGGTTTTGTTTCAGCTACAGTGTTGAATGACACATGCAAACAGGCAAGTTTGCCTACTAGAGCAATAACACCGTTAAACATCTTGACTATAGGAGAAACATTAGACACTCTGAGCTAACGCCTAGGGAAAACCCATTTTTGAATTATAGAAGCACCAAGCCACCAAGCAATGAAATGCTTGCACAATACATCCTGCTTTAACTATCACATATCATGAAAGGTGATGCGAACTGCGAGGCATCTGTAAGTGGATCAGAAGACTTAAATGGGCTTTACAAATTAACGGCTCAAGCATGCGACCCACATGTCTCAACCTAGATGGGCCAGAATGGACCACAGAGAGAAATTTAGAGGCTGCAGTATGTTACTATTCACTTCAAAGAACATGTGGTAGTTTTAGATAGTCCCGAAGTCTCCTAAATGTTATACTCCTTGGACATACGTATTAAGGGGCATTTTTTTCTTCTTCATTGGAAGAACATGGACAGCTTCTTTAAAAGTAAATGAACAAATTCTGTAACTAATCATGCCTTTTCTTGCATTATATTTATTATTTAAAATAGTACCATTTTTTGTGTGCAGCAGCTGTCACTACTTGAATTACCTAAAGAAACTGCAATTTATGTCTTTGGTCTTACAGCTGCCATACCTTAGATGGAAGAGATTTGCTGTTGTTGCAGCACTCTGCATATTAGCAGTTCGTGCAGTGATTGTTCAGCTGGCTTTTTTCCTCCACATTCAGGCAAGTCTTCGTGTGGCGTCTTTTGAAATCTCTATGGAGAACAAAAGTTTTAGGAATTTGTAGTTTCATTCTAATGTGGACTTTTTTTCTGAAACTCAAATGATAACTGCAGCGTATGGTTTGTGTTGTCTATTTCCTGAGTCCTATCCTAACAGTCTGTCCATAATCTACCAGACTTTTGTTTTCAGAAGACCGGCTGCGTTTTCTAGGCCACTGATATTTGCAACTGGATTTATGACGTTCTTCTCAGTTGTAATAGCACTATTTAAGGTAATAGCGAATCGTATGTTTTGTCTGCTCTGATATATCTTGATCACACTGCAATATCTTAATTTCTGTATGTATATTCATCTGCTAAGAAAATGCTCCTACTATTCCACTGAATGAAGTTTGCCGTTTGTTGTAGGATATACCTGATATCGAAGGGGACCGCATATTTGGGATCCAATCTTTCAGTGTCCGGTTAGGTCAAAAGAAGGTTAGTAGGGTCAAATAAATGTCAAGAGAGCTAACACCTGGAGTCCTGGACATACTGATATGAACTTGCAAACAGGTCTTCTGGATCTGTGTTGGCCTGCTCGAGATGGCTTACGGCGTTGCAATACTGATGGGAGCTACTTCTTCCTCTTTGTGGAGCAAAACAGCAACTGTATGTGCCACTGGGTTCCTCCTAGTGTTCCACAGCAATTCCAATGGATGGTTTTGTGATTGCTTAATAATGAGTCTGAGCTTCTGTGTGAGCAAGACTGCAACCACGTGTGGTTTCTGCAGTACTGCACTTTCTGCATCAACATAATGAGATCACTTCAGTTTCGCCATTTCCAATATTATATGTTTTTTCCATTTTCTCCCTGAGAATCTGATGCCAATAATTGAAAGGAATTCGCCTGATTTAGCTTGATCTTTATGAATCTTTGTTTTCCATTTTGTTACGAAACTTCCATGACACATTTTTGCAGATTGCTGGCCATTCCATACTTGCTGCGATCTTATGGAGCTGCGCGCGTTCGGTGGACCTGACGAGCAAAGCCGCAATAACATCCTTCTACATGTTCATCTGGAAGGTAAGCCTCGTCTCCATTCCCGATCGTTCCTTGGGGCAGTTACCTCTTCCTCCTCTTTCGAAATTGGAAACTCCTTGCCGTGTGGCGCCTACAACTGTCCTGCCCAGCTTAATCACCCTCACGATCTGCACTGCACCCCCTTGAATGAATCCTGATCAGTTACTGACCATTTACCCCCCCCGTGGCTCCGCAGCTGTTCTACGCGGAGTACCTGCTCATCCCTCTGGTGCGGTGAGGAGGCGAGGCGATGGATCGGCGGGGGCCGGGCAACAACCCCACGGGAGAACTTGAGTGCTGGAGTAAACTCCCGTTTGAAAGTTGAAGCACGCACCCCGGCAGTCGATGGATGGCGCCCAATAAAATTCCCCTGTGCGCCCGCGGAGTACTACTACACGCTACTTGATGACATCCCATGTGTCCGGGTGACCTGACCTCTGAACTGATCGTCTCTGCGAAGGGGGAGATTGCACAACGTACTGGAAGTAACTAGACCAGGTGAGCTGTAGCCCGTAGGCCTTGGTACCACTCACTACCAGTAATGATACTCCTCCAAGTCCTTACCACCAGTGACCTAAAAACTTCGTCGGCTGAGCTCAGCGGCGTACAGTACGTCCATCTGCGCCTTGACTTGTGCAGTGGGCGTAGCTAGCATATCATGAATATGGTGCGTCACGGCCTGACGGTTCGTCAGTCCTTCAAGTACCTATCAGCCGCGTGTAGATATAGCGCGCGTTTAGTTTGATGAAGTTGGAATTTTGGGTCACTGTAGCACTTTTGTTTTTATTTGATAATTAGTGTTTAAATATGGACTAATTAGGCTCAAAACGTTTGTCTCGTAATTTCCATCAAACTGTGTAATTAGTTTTTTTTTTCGTCTACATTTAATGCTTCATGTACGGGCCGTAAACATTCGATGTGATGGCTACTGTAGCATTTTTTGGAATTTTGGGTTGGAACTAAACACACCGATAGGTGTAATTCTAGCTTACGCACAGTAAGTGCGTCTGCGTGCGTGTGGTGTGTGGTATGAGTTTGTGCTGTTTAGATCTTGTACTTTTAAGTATTGAGGCATCAAAAGAGAAAAAAAAAATCATCTACTCTCTTTGTCTCGTTTTCTGAGAAGTCAAATTTTTTTAACTTTAATCAATTATATATAAAAAATATGAATATTTATAATATATAATTAGTATTATTGGATAAATTGTTGAATATATTGTTTTAATAAAATTTTTTAGAGATGTAAATGTTGCACGTATTTTTTATAAATTTAGTCAAAGTTAAAGAATCCGGATTGCCTCGCTGCTAGGTGTGTTGTGGGCGAATTTGGGCCGCTCTGCATTGCCGGCGATACGTGGGCTACCTTAAATTTCACCACCACTACTACCGCATCGCATCGCATCGTGTCGTGTTAGCATCGGTACCTGTATATATCTGCCGACTGCTGCGGCGCTCACCGGCAGATACGTGCCGTCGCAGCGGCGTTTTCGCATCTGGAGTGTGGAGTGCTAAAAGTCGACGCGCATTCAACCAACGTAATCCTCGTACTACATGCCGTGTGGAACATTTGGATAGAAGAGGAGCTCTCACCCATGGAGGCCGTCTCGTCTGGCACGTCAAAGAAAATTTAGGCTCTATTTAGATCCCACAGTCTAAAGTTTAGTTAGCTACCAAATTTTGGATCACTTTAGCATGGTTGTATTGTTTAAGAAACTAATGTTATTTTTATAAGGCTGGCTAAATTTTAAGTAGGACTTTGACTTTAGATTGTCTGTTTAGAGTCTCATGAGCTCAAGTTTAGACCAGGGAATTCAAAGAGAGTCTTAGCTCAAAAGGCCTTACTTATGTAGTGTTGTGTGAGTGGCATATTTGAAAAACAAAAGTAACAACCTTATCTTTAAAAAAAGAAATTGAAAAAGAAAAAAGACACCTAATCTTTTATTGGGCGAGGGATTATCAGCATGTTCGTTTAGTCGTATTTGGCTTATAAGTCATGGTTTATCAGCCAACGAACAATATTTTTCTCTCACACCAAATCAGCCAACGGTACTTTCAGCCATGGCTTATAAGCCAAATCAGCCCAAACGAACATGACGTATATTTACTTTAACCGTCCTAAATTTGCTTCAACCAAAAAAATTCAAACCTAGCACCTAGAGATTGTTGCTACCAAGGGCCTATTTGGGACAGCTTCAAATCTGAAAAACGGAGCACCAAATCCAACTTGGAGCAGCTCCTAACTTGAATTTAGGATCTCACAAATCCTAAAAAAAACTGTTTGGGAGAGCTCTGGATCCAACTCTCTCACTGACAATCTAGCCCGCGTGTCAGCCTCTTTGCTCTTTCTTCTTCCTCTTCCATTCTGTGCCACGTGCCTGGACGGGACGGGGCCGCCGCAGCCCGGCACGGCGCGGCCTGGGAGTGGGGCGGGGCGGCGTCGCGGCTCGGGGAGGAGGGGCCGAGCCCGCATGCGTTGCGTCTCGGGGGAGGGGCTGCCGCTGCCGGAGGAGGGGCCGGGGCGAAGTCGGGGGCTCGGGGAGGCAGCGCTGTCGTCCGGAGGAGGAGCTGTCGTGGCCGGGGCGCGGCCGGAGGAGCTGCCGGAGGTCGGGGAGGCAGCGCTGCCGGGCGGGCTGCCGCGGCCGGCGCGGCCCAACGCGGCTGGGGGCAGACCTCGCGGCGGCCGGGTAGGGGCTCGCCGCGGCCGGCCGTGGCTTGTGCCGGGGTGGAGCGGCGCGGGAAGTATCGGTCACGAGGAAGAAGGAAAGAGTCACGAGGAGGAAGTAAAGAAAAAACGAACAGTTCATTTTTCACTTAGCAGTGGCATTGGTCGATAATTTCGGCCAACTTCACAGATCTGGATCTGGCTTGGGTTTTTGAGCACCTCCATGGAATCCATGAATCTAACCCCCAGATCTGGATTTTTGGGTGCTTCAGATCTGGGTGTGGGGAAGTATTTGGCAAAAAAAAAAGATCTAGAGGTGATTTTAATGGATCTAGAGCACCTGGAGCTGTCCCCGTACACCCCCTAAATTACTACTACCGCTATACTACAGCCATGTCTCCTCCCACACAAACTGTAGGACTTTACCTGAATTTTTTTTTCTCTCTCCCCTTGCGAAATTAACTAAGAATCAAAAAAAAACCTACAGCTATGAGTATGTTCGCTGGTTGGTTTCTGGACTGATAAGCTGGATTAGTGTTGATTCGTTGTGAGAGAAAAATACTGTTGGCTGGTTGACTGAAACTATGCATGTTTCGGCTCCTCCGGTGCTGCGAGGGACAGGAGTCTGGACGAAGAAGACCTTACTCTCATGTTGGGCCAGAGTCTGAGAATGAGCCGTGATCCACCCCTAATCCAACCTCGACCCTTTTTTTTTTTGAGGTGGTGGCCCAATCTTGATCCAATCCTCTACTCAGCTTTATATCCTGAGTAAAATCCTACGCCTATTCTGATCCTAATTAAATCCTAGGGCCGGGATCAGTTACTAGCACAACTCAGCCCTTGGGCCCCGCGCAGGCTGCAGCTTGATCGTTTGCGTGTCCACAACTCAGCCCGGGCCCTGCGCAGGCTGCAGCTTGCACATTTGCGTGTGCACATGTACACAGAAATACGAGCTGCATGCGTGGTTCAGTTGTACACAAAAGTAGCATGCTGGATTTGTTTCATAGTGCACAGAAGTACACAGATATAGCTAAAAGGATTAATTAAGCAGCTAAAAGGATTAACTATAGAATTGAGCATGAATCAACAAGCTAAACAAAATTACAATTTTCTGACCATATGACCTGGATGAATCCAACAAGAACAACAAAAATTCGAGGATACTTCAAATAGAAAATTGTAATTACTGGACAATGATACTTCAAATAGCTTAGTGTAGGGCTCGCTGGAAGAAAAAAGATCTCTCAACCACTTCAGATCCTCGGCGCTCATCAAAATGAAGCAGAGCAATCCAAACATCTCATCATCATTTGATTCGTTTACTAGAATGAGTACAAGTTCTGAACAAAAACCTAAAGCGCATAAATTAGGTCTCTAAATGAAGGATCCATTTTTTTGATGCACGAAGTTCTCTACAGCAGCAGAGCGGATTCTTCAACATCACTGGAGGTGCAAGAAAAAAATATATCAGAGAAGAGGGGCAGGCTATTAAACTTCCAGTATCAGAATGCAGTTCAGCTAAGGGAACTACAGAAGTATTAGAATGCAGTTGCTGAGGACACAAACACAAAAAAAAAAATTCAGAGTTATTCACTCCAGGGTCTAGGCCAGCAGGCCCCTAGGGCATTCTATGGCCACCAGCTAGGAGCATATCCCTCTGCAAGTCTGCAACAAAGTCATCCTGATAGGCTGATGCCAAGCAGAGCACAACGAAAAGGATGAAAGTGACTAAAGTCAATCAAATCCAAGATGCAAATCAGCAAAAACAGTGTTATGATCTAACCAGTTACAAGAGATATCTTCACCTGTATGCAAAACAAGCTCAGGTATTGGCAATTAGGACTAAACAAAACAAGCTCAGGTATGAGCAAATCCTGATAGGCTACAGATTGCGCAGGCTACACGTGTTTCCGGTGCAAGCTAATGCAGAGGGCAAGCCCACCCAATAACAGATCAGAACTGGAAAGCCCACCCCTTTCCAGTTCCCTCAGCTACAATAACAGATCAGTACACGTCTAATATCTATGTTGTGCAAAAGTTGTCATGCAAAGAAACTTAAGCTGATTATAGTGCAAAGAAACTTAAGCTGATAAACCTGAATCACTGTACAGCTGCTGATTCACACCATATTTTACCATATCTTTTTCTAGGAACATTCCTAGTGAAGCAACAGTTAGTGAAGATACAACTGAATAGTCAACTTATGTAGACTACTGAAGGCAGCACACTAGAGTAAAATCTACCAGAATAGCTAACAAAGGGAACACACAAGGCAGGAACAAAAGAATAGTCAACTTATGTAGAAGAATAGCTAAAGTAAAATCAAAGCATTTCTGAATATAGGTACATTTTACTATTACAGTTCACAATCAAAGCATTTCTGACTACTGAAGCAATTAAATAATGATGGCAACTTTAGAATGCTGATGGTAAATAATAGGATAGGAAACAACGATATCAGCTAGTGGTTGAAAACAACTCATTCAGAGCCACGCACCGATTCAACTATGGGTGTGTTTGGTTGAGCTGTGGCTATGGGAAAAAACGGTTGTGGGCTGTGAGCTATGGGAAAGCGGCTGTGGGCTGTGGGCTGTGAGCTGTAGAAAAGCTGAAAGCTGTTTGGTTAAACAAGTATAAAATATACCTTCTATCTTTATCTCTCTTGAAACAACTATGGAAGAGCTTTTTATTTCACCAATTTCGAAAAGCAGAAAGCCAAAAGCCAAAAGCAGGGTCAAACCAGCTTTCAAAAATGAACTACGGAAAAACAGCTGCTTCTGAAAAAGCAGCCTCCAAAAACAGCCCTTTGGTTGGGCTTTTGGCTTTTAGGGCCAAAAGCCAAAGCTAAAAGCCCAACCAAACGGACCCTATATCTAAGACCTCATCAGTAAAAAGATGGCAGCTAGATACAACTGTACAGAAAAAAGTTGCTTTAGAAGTGTTGAGTTGATCGGCTACAAGAGGACAATTTATATTAGTTTATTAGTTCCTTCCAGAAAAGATGTCACTGATATAGATAAGAATAGCTACGTACAAAAACAAACTGGTGCTTAATAGATGCAAGAACATTTTGAAAACACTAGAGAATATATATTCTGTATAATTTAGCATCATTTGCTAATTATTCTTAGTGTATAATCCATCCAGACTATTCTAGTTCATTATGAATGGTATTTCAGTTTGTAATAGACATAATGCAAATTGGTAAATATTATGTTTAATTTTGCTGATTCTACAAGTGTTCCCTCAATTTTTGGCACAGGAACTAATTTCACATGAGGTGTCAAATACAAATTTGCCATCACCAATCCCTATTAAGTAGGGTCAAGCACATAAATCAGCTGCAAGACCAGGCAAGTTATCAAAGACAAACAAAACCCTAAGGCAAGAAGAAATATGTACCAACCAAGGCGATGGCTGCCAATTTGCTTCCCCTGATGTAATGGCCATAACAATCTTACAAATGGACGTCTCATACACCGAGCAGACATGACTTACCGCCATGATGATCTCAGCAATATTCAATCTTACAAGGTAAGAAGCTCAGGATGAGTCTGACTCCAGCAGTCCCTTCTCAAACGTTTACATAGCTTAGCTAGAATGCCCAGAAGGGAGGCACATTAAGCGAAACAGAACTGACATATGTTCCAGCAAGTTAACATTACGGTAGGGCTAATGAAATTGAACTTCTACTTACATACGGACTCGTCACCGTTCAGTTGATGCTGCTGTCACCTTGGGGAGATGGTGAATCGAGTGCAGGTTTCTTCACGGCTGGTTCAGCAGAGATCGGCTTGATGCTAGCTCGTTTGACGCCTCTGCCTACAACCCCGAGGTCAGTCACAGTGCTTCCAGTGCTTCCGGTTGTCGCTGCCGTAGACAGAACCGAGGAGTCGAATCCATTGCTCGAGGTTGCCATCTGGGACGAAGTAAAAGATGCAGCTCTTGGCATCGCGTCAGTTACCCTGGATGCAATTGTCTTCACCATCTCTTCCATGGCGGGGCTTGGGTTTGCTTGATCCAGGTCCTCAAGCTAAATGCACAACAAATCAGAGATATCATTAGTCCTTAGAAGCAAGATAAATCATCTTCGTCACTGATACAGTGCCAGGCCCATGAAGCAAAATAAATGGCATCTGTAACTGTTTACCTTCTTCTCAAGATCAGGCAATATGCTAGTAAGCTGCTCTAGCTCTTTTTCAGCGTCAGATTTTTCTGAGCCTCCTTCAGCTTCAGCAGCAGATGCATCACCGTCTTTACCAGCCAACGAAGCATCCTTGGAACTTTTCAGGCTCTGTATGCGTGACTTGCATAGCGAAATCGCTTTTGCACAGTATGGAATCGCATCTCCAATCTTGGAAACTAGCTCATAAACCAAACATATGCGGAAGTTTCTAAGACTGGATTAAGGCAATTAACAAAGGAAGAGCAACAAACTGATGCTGGGATGCGATCATATCATCTAAAGTAACATGTTCATTCAACTAAATACGTTACACATGTGCATTCAACTAATTTATTGACTATTAAAAAAATAAAAAGGCATTCTTTACCAACCCAAATTCTGAAGTTTAACAGCCTACAAAAACCATTAAAGTAAAGAGATGACCAATAGAGCGATGCAAGAGCCCTAACAACCAGGTTGCAGATGCTTATTTATGTAATAATACTACCTCCAGGCTCCAGTCATTATTCATTATTATATATGACGTAAGAATTACATTCAAGCCAATTTGATGATCCTAATGTCATATAATTATGACTGTAGGTAGTAATATTTCTCTTCAGCACACAAAATAGTGTAACTATGACAAAGAGGATACAATTCCACAACTCGACGATGATCAGGCTCAACCAAATGCTCCAACATGGATAAAGCTTTCTTGTAGTCACTGAGTGAGTTGTCTATGTCCTCTGAAATTAAAAGTTAACCATGAGTACTAAGACCACTCACCAATCAAAAATTCGAATGCAGGAGTGTGACGCAAAGTAACTGTGACTACCTCTTTCCGTTGCGACTTCAGCAAGAGCAGAATATATTTTTACTTTCTCCATAGTGTTCTCTGGACTCTTCTCAACTATTGCCCTAGCAATGTCCAACATTTTCCAGGAAAGATCCAAATCATTGTCCTCTTCATCTCCCATCTTCTCATCAATGTCGTCGTCATCATCATCATCCTTCTCAACTTCACCATTCCCATTCTCCTGATCTTTGCCATTTGAGTTTTGACCTAATAATGAACTATATCAATATTTATCACAGTAAGAAAGAAAAACAGATGGAACATAACCATCAAATTACTCCATATTAATTCATCCTGGGTATTGTTAGCACTGGACTGCTAGTTAAAAGAAACAAACACATCAGGAACAGAAAGCAATTAGATATGCCCTGTAAGTCATAAGTTACTAAAACTCAATAACAGCAAACAGGAATCTTAGTAAAAGTTGGCCCATGCAAGCAAAATGATTACACAGCTAGTTGCATGAGAATCAAATGACACAAGTGCACCGAAGATACATATCTGATTAACCTAGCATCTCTTCATGTACATAAGACATCTAATAACAAATCTAGAATAAAATATCTAAAATCAGACCTATATAAAATGCAAGAGCATTCAAAGGATTTTCTAGTTATCAGTTATCACCTAACTCACCTACTAAAGACAACGCAAAAATTGTTCAAGAAAAACAAACCACTTTGATGAACCAACTGAATGCTGATTGCAATGAAAAACATGAGTTGTAACACTCCATACTTAGCATTCAATATACAAGTATAGAAGAAACTCATTAAATCAGGTCCAGTTTGAAATATGATCAACATATGATGATATAAACAAACTTACATATGTTATCTCCTACTCATATACTAAAATAGCACAAATATTGTTCAAAAAAATAGCACTTCAATGAAATGGAATCCTATGGAATGCTGATAGTGATTGAAGACATTAGTTCTAGCACTCAACTAATATTTTGTAAGCACACAGTGACACAGGAGATACACTACTGATTAGGAGTTTAAGACTGCATTCTATAGAATACTTAGCAGGTATAAAAAAGCAAGGGAAAGAGATCAAACTTAGTGTTTGGTAATAATAGATAAAAAAGAAACACAGAATTAAAGTGCGATTCAGTGAACTTTGCTTAGATGTACGTGGTAAGCATATACCTTCTTCAGCATCAGCTTTCTCCGAAGACACGGCATCCTCCACACTGGTACCAGAGATCTTTGAGGTTCCACTATCATCTTTAGAAGCTGTACTCTTCACTGACTCTTCATTTGGCATGCTCTTGGGAACATTTCCCAAAAAATCACTTTCCTCCTGAGCTTTGTATAGCAGGGCGCATCCATATTTGAAGTATGTGCTGGCACACTCCAGCGCGAGCTCTCCATAATGTGAAGTCCTAGTGGGCAACGAATGCACAAAATTGTTAGTGCACCACTGTAAAGATTATTAACATAACTTGCATCAGGCCATGAGGGGCAATGTAAAACGAGATAGAGCAGCACAACTGAAACTGATAGATACAGAGATTTTATCAACCAAGTTACTGATACAAGGTCCTAAGTTAGTTTGTTGTTGATTGACTTCCGAAATGTTTGCATAATCTCAGACAGGCAACACATTTTCCTTAACCATTGTATACTACAGTACACTCCAACTGATGGTGAACACAATTTAGGCACCATGACAAACCATGGCCAAGTGTTGCTCCACAAACCACCACAGGGCTCGGAGCCAAATCCAATAGATCCCTGACAACGACAGACTCTCTGCATCTCACTCACCGACATAAACGAAACGATAACACCCCTGTTAAGCAGTCTGCTGCAGAACCCCTTAAACCCTAGTGGACTGAATCCCCGAGCCACCCAAGCGCTGATGCGAAAACCAGCAAATCCGGACAGAAACGCACCGTACCAACCGCCAATTGCTCCAAAATACGCCAACACGCGGAGTCGCTTCACAGCTACATGTCGCAGAAGTGGAGGGGAAATCGGAGCGGGAAAGGAAACCCTAACCTGATCTCGAGCGCTTGGCTGAGGCAGTCCACGGCTTCGACGAAGTCCTCTTCCTCGATGGCCTTGGCGCCCCTGTCGAAGAGCTCCTGCGCCCGCTCTAGGGTTTGCGGCTCCTCCTCCGCCTCGCCGGGCGCCGCCGCCTCGGTAGGCTCCGGGTTCGGCGTCGGCGGGGCCTGGGGCTGCTCCTCCTCCAGCGGCGCGCCCGTGTTCTCCGACGAGGAGGCCATGGGCGGCGTGCTGCGCGGCGGCGGCGGCTGGGTTCCCCTTCTAGGCGCGGGGAGCTGCGGGTGGAAGGGGAGGGGGAGGAAATGGGGAAATTTTGGGGGAACGGAGCGCGAACTCGCGGGGCTTGCCGCCAACGGGGTTCCAGGTTGGGCCCGTATGGGCTTGTTGCGGCTGTGAGTGTGGGCCGTGATGGGCTATTTATCTTGATCCATATTGTGGGAGACCTGCCTCTGCTGGGTCAGCTCGCCAGCAGACCCGAGCCCTCCTCTTCTATTCCTCTCGGGTTTTTTCTTTTTGTGCCTTTTCTGTATTGGACCGAGCTAAATTAACCAACAGCATGGGCATAGTTCATACCTTTGTTCATCTATATTGTTTGTAGAAAATCTATGTTCATCTATGTAGCCTAATGGTTACAATCCGAAGTCCTGTGTTTGACTCTCTGTGGGAGTAAATATTCCAGGATTTAACGACGTTGTGCTTTCACTAATAGCTGACGTTACCATCAACAGCGAGACGCCTATGGTGACTTTTATCGGTTTAGACTTCAAGATGCTTATAAGGGTAGGGTTTATATGAGTGCGTTCGTAGGGATAAATGTGCGTGCGTTATGAATATCTGCATTGTACTGTGTAATCGCAAAAAAAAATCTATAGACTTTCTAAAAGTCAGTCGGTTTGGACACGAGCTTTGCACAGCACGGTACCATGAAATGCAAACAGGAGGCAAGTAAAAAAAACGACGCATACTAAGGGGGTGTTTCGTTCCACAAGGCTAAACGCTAAACTTTAGCCCGGTCACATCTCGGATATTTAGATACCAATTAGGATAATTAAACATAGGTTAATTACAGAACTAATTGTATAGATGGAGGCTAATACGCTAAGCCGAATCTATTAAGACTAATTAGTTCGTGATTTGACAACGTGGTGTTGCTTGTGAAGCCAGAAAAAAAAACAGGTTTACTAGTTAGCTGGAGCTTACTACTAGTTCAGAACGACTTCTTTGCATTGTCAAATCTGATGCATGCATCTGAATGGACCCGGCCAACTAAGCTAGCTAGGTGTTTTGAGTACAATAAGCAGTGTGCTAATCGTCAACCACATGCTCTGCACGCATTCATGTAGTGCTCCTAGTATACTACGTAGTACTAATATAAGCAGCAGCGTGTTGATCTAGGCATGTGTTGTCTAAGTAGGACGACAGGCGCGGCTGTGTAGGAGCCGATGTTTTACTTAATTAGTTTGCACTGACTATTATAGTATACAATCTGTTCTGTCAGATCAACCAAATGGTTTCCAATGTAACCAAGCTGCTGCCTCTACCGACATAGGCTAAAAATAATCACAAAAACCGAAGATGGCATAAGCTCATCGAAAACAACCATATAGAGGCTGCAGGTATCAAAATCACCATAAGTAGCTGAGCAAAAAATATGATATTTATGTGACGGATATTGGTTGAATCTCTGTTGAACATGTAATGCTATTATGTGATAGTAACTGCCACATTAGTGTACATTTACCACATATGGTAGCACATTGTTTGCCTGCAACTCTGCAAGGCTGAGTATTACCTGGGACAAACGGAGGCAAAACGCTAAAACTTGATGATATGCCTATGAAACCTAACTTGGCAGCAATAATCAATGACAACAGCTTTATGAAACTTAACTTGGCAGCATCAATCCTCGTTTGCCCCTGCAATAGATAAATGGGCATTAAGGAACTGGATGATTATTGTTAAGCTGAAACCTAGATCGAAATCAATTCAGGTAAGTATTCTAAATACCTATCACAAGCGCTCATCCTTGCTATTTAGCAGGACCAGATGGTTATTTGGGGGCCAAGTTTGGATGTGGGATTAGGTTAGCAACTTTTATAATTAGCTAGTTCTTTTTAAACTCTGACCTTGCATGGAGTTTCCCTGTAATAAAAATAATGTAGACAACAGAAATTACATTAAACCAAAGAGGATCGGGAAAGAATGGTACCTCCTCATGAAGAAGGATAAGGTCAACTGAGAATTTTTGGTAGACTAGAGAACCTAACAACCAATCTCCTGATCTTCCATTTATGTGATTATACAGTAACATAACACATATTGCATCCTGCATTAGTAATATAAATTAGTTGGTTGCACGAAGCAAGGCTTAGTAATGTGTTGCATATAAAATAGCAATGATGAGCAACCTTTGCTAAGAAAAACATCTGGATGTATTAGGACGCTAAATAATATATATGCAACAAATAAAATTTGGAGCCTGATTTTTAGGCCGCTCATTGCATCCTCAGATCCTATTGATGGGAAAGATTAATCATTGTGTCATGCAAGGTTAACTCAATAATGTCATTATCTGTGTGTAATCGTAGTTCATCAATCATTTAAATCAACCTAACCTAAAAATGTGTAAGTAATGCAAATATACCATCCTATCATTTATAGAATCACTATAAGATTATTCGAAGAAACATTATGCAAAACTATGGTCCCATTTACATGGGCATTTAGGCAGCTATTAGTAAGAGAACATGGCGATGAACCAAAATCAGAGGGCAAAATGGAAATTGCCAACTCTTTAAGGCCACGTAGGATGTCAGTAGCAACAATTACAATGGTATGCCTTTGATTCCACTGATGAAGCTGTGAAGACCACTTTAATGATTGGACATATAGGTGATTATAACAATGTACCTAAGCCGGTGAGGTAATTCAAAGCATATCATGTGTACGTTTGTGCTATTTTATTTCGTTAAACTAAAACATATCCATAGTTAGGTTAAGATTCATAGTAAGAACAGTGGACTGAAATAAATAAATTAGAACCGTGCTAACTGTTTGACCTTATTCTTTTAAAGTACACTACTCTGTACATAGAGTGGACTAATTGAGAATTGGTAAATGCTCATTGCTGTCTCAAATAAGATTGCAGTTAAATATATATACACATAGCCTTTCATGTGTGGTGTGACCTTTTGAGGCACGGCAGTAGTTTTTTCTCGAAGACACCATTGTAATGGTTTGAGTTTCATGTTACCAATAGTTAGCCTAAACACCATACAGCAGCCATGAAAGTTGAACATAATATTTACTCAAAATTAAAAATTCACATATATATTATTTAAATAGAGGAGACACCTAATCAAATAGTGCACCTACAGAGATGAAGACCTGACCTTTTATTATGAAGGTGTTGCAGGCAGGCAATTCATACGATAATTCAATTCCCTTGTCAATCAAACAAAATGCATGAAAGAGGAAATGAAAAAATTGCAGGCTTTAAAGCTGCAAGCCGTGGTAAATCTTGCCATGATGGCACCGTAAGGTAGCACCTGTGAAGCATCAATCAAATTCCATTTGGAGAGACATATAAGAATGATAGAGCAACCTTGTCTACATAACTTACTCTATGCTATAGAAGGTACATGCATGTAAATTATAGAAGGAGCAGCTCTGTAAAGCTGCAATTGAAATATCAGACGATAAAAGTTAAAAGATGTCCAAATCTGCAAATGTTGCGAGGCCTGAAATCTAATAGAGGGAAGGGCACTTCTTGCTGCACCTCTGTGTCTGGACACACCAACACATGATGACATGAACAGAACAGTGTCAGTGAAAATATGTCAAACACACAAAACTATACATTTTACGGTTTATTTCAGCAGTTTCATCAGTATGAGGAAGAGCATCCAAGTGCATTTCTAAACTCACCGAAGTGCATTTCTAAACTCACCGAAGTGTCCGGTGTGGCACCAGAGTGCCCACCAGATGCCTCAAATAGTGCCCCGACTTAAGTGGTGTTTCCACTTAGCACAGTAGTGTAATTGTAGTTGTTTTAGTAATTAGGTGTTAGTGGTTTTTGTTAGTTGCTCACTAAACTGCAGTAAAGCATACATGATATTTCATGATTCATATACCCATTTAGGAGATGATAGCTTTCATACATAGTACTGGAGCAACATAGAGGATAGACCAACACATCATATTAGTGCTCAGTTGTATATATAGGAATTAAAGAAAATCATGCGTACCTTGTACGCTTTTAGCCTGATTTGTGAATCTTTTGAATTTTATTATTCATTGGGAACATGATGTGCTCCCTTCGTTATCAAACATTCAAGCTGCAGCAAAGCATATATGTTTTTGCTGTCGATTACTATAGAAACCATAGATGAAGATCAGTCAAGGGACAATGCCAAAAAAGGCCCGGGAGATACCTAGGACACCCGTTAACACTATGGCCATCAGTGATTATATCTGGAATCAAGCTGCAGCAAATCATACATGTTTTGATGTCGATGTCGATTACTATAGCAAACCAAAAATAAAAAAAGGGATGCGAGATTAATGTCGATATAATAAAGGAATGCCAACTAATAAAGATGAAATTATTTCTGCACAGTACTCAGATCAGTCAAATCACATGCAAAAGGACGAATTTCCATTTTGGTAGTTCTAAATTGAAGAGTATATGTCTAACCAAAATATGAGGTATGTCGGCATAGCAGAGTTTGAAATAAATCATGTAGAAACAATGCCATAGCGAAGATGAAAAAAGAAATCAGTTCTGAAAGTACATGTCAACCTTTTTTGTGTCATGGATGGAAATCTGAAAATGTGAGTTAGGAGCCTCTATTTTAACATAAACAATTAGCCTTTCCTTAATGACTAAAACGGTCGTGGATGTGAAATGGAGGCCGAATGTTTCATGTTTTGAGTAATGTTTCATGTTTTGAGGCCTGGAACCCCCTTGGCTAGGTTTCTCTCAGCCTCAGCCTCTGAGGCAACATGTTCCAATAGGAGGCACCTGTGCAACAGGGAGAATTGGCGACAGTAGTCACCATCTAACAAAGCACGAATCCAACCAATAAAGTATAACATAATATGAGAGTAATATAACCAAAAAAAGGGTGCAAATTTTAAAGCATATGAAGACGAACCTTTGGATGCCCAATAAATGGCCTGTTCATCTCAAGATGTAGGAGCACCAAGCAATGAGGTAACTGCACTAAATCTGAACAGTTTACAAGAGATGGAATCGCCCATCAAAATGGGAGTAAAAAAGGCAGCAACCATTGCTTCTGGATTTGTTTTTTTTTTCTCACAGGAACAAAGCAATATTGTCACAATAAATGAAACATCATTACATAGAATGGAAACAGGGAAAATATGCTACTCTTAACAATGCAGAAAGCATAAAAGATGAGCGCCTAGAAGAACAAACAAAGATGTCAATAAGCATTCACTTTTTCAGCTGCAGGTATCCAATCTGCCACATAAAAGAATGGAAGCAATAGGATTACCATATTCAGTTGCAGGGTTCTCTTAACAATGCACAAAGCACCATGCAAGGGCCGGTCAATTTAATGAAGCATGAAGCCGACCTGCACAATAGAAAACGTAGCACTATGTCACTATCTCCAAATTAATTTGCTTTCGCTTATAGGAAACAAATGCGGAGACACTATCCAGTACCAAAGAATTGCATGTGGCAGGTGCAGGCCAACAGGCCAGCTGACCGCAGGTAGAGGCCGCACCAGCGAACGAGGGCCAGCGGCCTGGCATAGGCGCGTAGCGCAGGGTACCCGCTGCATCTCGCCAACCGCGACAGCGCGCGACAGCCAACCATTCGTTCGCCGGGATTCTGGAGCACAAGGACCGAGGAGATATGGTGGATGTCGCAACCTACACGCCGGCCAGCACGTGTCCGCAAGAGAGAGGGGATCTGCCGAAGGAGCCATGAGGGGAAGTAGGAAACGAGATGGTCACATACCGCCAGATACAGCCCCCGAGCTGAGCAGCCGCCGCCGGCAACGAGGAAGCTAGGGTTTCGTGGACGGCAAACGAAACGCCTGGAGGAGGCAGCGCCGGGGGAAGCCGCGGCGAAAGCCACCAGTGAGGCACAACCACTCTGGTCCGTGGCCGGGGACAGCCATCGGCGGGGCGCACGCGTGTGGCTGCGCTGCGTTCCGAGGCCGCTGCCGCTCCGCCCACGTCAGGAGAGGAACGTCGAGAGAGGGGGAAGAGGAGAGAGAGGGCCGCCCAGGTCGACGTGCCGGCTCGGGGCCTAAGAGGTGGCCACGGCGCTAGGAAGGCGGCGACCTCGCCTGGGGAGGACGACGGCGTCGCCGAGGCGCAGGGGTCGGGGTCGGGACCCAGCTGGGGAACGGGAGGAGGTGAAGTGGATCTGAGGAAGGAAGCCAACGGCGAGGCAGGTAGGCGCGGCATCCGGGGGCGTGGCGGCCGGTGGGGAGATGGAGGCGGAGGTGGCGAGGCGTTTTTCTTTCCACGGGAGCTGGGGGAGGGGAAGAGGATGAAGCGGAGGCGTCGAGACACTGCGAGATTTTTTTTTTTCCCAGAGGCCCTAGGCGGCGGCATTGAATGAACCGGGAGAGAGCAAACGGACGCGGACACACGCACGAGGCATGTAGAGGCGTCTGATTCATGAACAGGAACTGCACAGTAGCTGCAGCGCTCTCGTCGCGCGGATGCTAGGAGCTATATAAAGTTTCATATTATACGCTCACGCGTACATTGCGCTAGATTGTCAGATTGACATGGTATTTAGTCGGTTCGAGGCGTAGCAGCCACAGCCACGTATAGGGCGTGTTAGTTTCGGAAAGTTCGAATTTGGGGTTACTGTAGCACGTTCGTTTTTATTTGACAATTAGTGTTCAAACATGGACTAATTAGGCTCAAAATGTTCGTCCCGTAATTTCCCACCACACTGTGTAATTAGTTTTTTTTCGTCTACATTTAATGCTTCATGCACAGGTCGCAAACATTCGATGTGACACGTACTATAGCACTTTTTAGGATTTAGGGTGCACGCGCATATAAGTACTCGCTCCGTCCTTAAATGTGTATCGTTTTCGTTTATCGAGAAACCACTTTAACAAAATATATATTAAAAATATTAATATTTATGATACATAATTAATATTATTGAATAAATATTTGAATCTAGTTTTTTAATAAATTTATTTAAAAATAAAAATATTACACATATTTTCTATAAATCGAGTCATGGACACGTAAATTGTGAACGAGTAACCTTTAAGGACGAGGGAGTACTGCTCAGCTCCGATCCACTCTTTCCTAGTCAACTCGACAAGCTGATAAGACTTAGGAAGCATGACACGCCAGGCGTAGGTGGCAGCTGGGCCAACTTGCATTGGTGTAAATTAACAAACGTCTTGTTTAGTTCACCTCAACTTTCAAAAATTTGCTATAGTATCTGTCATATCAAATGTTTGCGGCCCGTGCATAGAACATTAAATGTAGACGGAAAGAAAAACTAATTGCACAGTTTGGTGGGAAATTGCGAGACGAACGTTTTGAGCCTAATTAGTCCATGTTTGAACACTATTTGTCAAATAAAAACGAAGGTGCTACGGTAGCCCCAAAATCCAAATTTCGCGAACTAAATGGGGGCAAACTGGTTCTTTCGTCAACTTTGCGTAGGTATAGTAGTTATAGCGGTCGAGCTGGACGATTTCAATCCGATAAACAATCTGCAAATTGGCGGCGGCACGAATATACTCGATCAAGTTGCAAAGTACTATAAGTAAACAATACATAAAGTGGAGGTGTGGCGTCTTGTTGCTGTTTTGACTGGGACCGGCATCGGTACAGTAATGAAAAAATAGGGCTGGCTGATCCACTTTCAGCTGATTTTGGCTTGTTTCGGTTAATTCAATAGTGTTATGTGAGAGATAATAAACTGAAATAAGCTGAGAGTAGTTCAGCCGAAAAAAAGTCAACTCTTCATGTAGTACCCACTCCTTTTTGCATTCCAAGATTGTTTTCAGGCAATATATATATGGTTTTTAAATGAAAAGGTCTAACATCGTTCACCAAAAAAAATTATTTTTATTTGTATGTTTCACAAGAACAAGAACAAAAAAAAACATGTCACTAGCTATATGTAGCGCGCGTGTCAATAGGTTGCTTATGGTAAAAACCATCCAACCTATATAACTCCTCAATAAGCTTGCGTAATAAGCCAAGTTGTAAGTATACAAAATGAGCTGAGGACCTAGTGCCAATTAGGCCAAACTAAAGCCCATACTATTGTATGTATATCTAAAAAATCAACTAGATCGATAAAAATCAACTAGATCGATAAAACTACTTACCAGTATATATGTACTTGGTCATCTAGCATGGAAAATCATGCAGTATATACTACTATTCTGCAGCTGACCATAGAATAACTTATTCTGTGGCCACTTTGAGTTACCATAATTACTATTTTTATTTACGAGATTACAGAAACTCCTTACTAAATGGTTTACTATAACATTATGGTAAATATTACTGTGAGTTATAGTAACACGAGTATCGTAAATGCATATTCATGTTATCGTAAATTGGTACAAACATTGTCGTAAATCAAGGTGGCTATAGAATAAGTTATTCTATGGCCAGCTGCAGAATAGCCTTAGCCTTACCCTATATATATATATAGCCATAGAATACCATAAGGTTATACTAAATCACTTATGGAGGAGTTACTATAATCTCATAAATTAGTATAATAATTATCGTAAGTGGCCACAGAATAACTTATTCTGTGGCCAGCTATAGAATAGTTCGTGTATATATATATATATATATATATATATAAAGGCACATACTAGTTATATTGTATCATCATCCAGTTGCGCTTGACCCGTATGGCATGCATGCATCGGTCATCTCTCGAAATGCAGAGTTGACTTTTGTTGGTGACGCTGATAAACAAAATCCATGTCACACGTCGTTCGATGGCTCGGTTCACCTAGCAGCTGCGGATAGATAAGTACGGCGTGCATCTCGTGTCCTTCGTTGGATTGCGTCCGCTAGCTGCTTTGTCGTCGTCCTACTGCATACTGCACTGCACGTCAGGAGGACGACCAAGCTGCCTTCTTTTTCTTTGTCCTTTAGTACGTACGTCTGCCCTGCCGCGCCGTTGCGACTTGCGCGCGCACACACCCAGACGGCCAGACCCACGACCCAGCAGCAGCTGCGTTTTTTTATCCGTTTCAGATACAGGGGTGTAAAGTTTTAGGGTATCACATCGGGTGTTGTATGGGGTGTTTAGATATTAATAAAAAAATAAATTATAGAATCCGTCGGTAAACCACGAGATGAATTTATTAAGCCTAATTAATCCGTCATTAGCACATGTGTTACTGTAGCACTTTATTATCAAAATATAGTCTAATTAGGCTTAAAAGATTCGTCTAGTAAAGTAGTCATAATCTATACAATTAATTATTTTTAGTCTATATTTAATACTCTATACATGTGTCTAAATATTTGATAGGGTATAGTGTAAAAATTTAGGTGGAAACTAAACAAGGACTTTATCGTTCTCTCTGTGTCAGACTTGTCAATTTTATCGTCTACACCTGTGTCTGTGATGTGACCGATAGTTTTGTCGCACGTCGTACATGGTACATGTCAGTGTCAGATGTGGGTGGATTCACCGAATCTACGGAGACGACAAATTTGCGAGCCGGCGTCAATTACGGTGCCGAAAACGTGATTTCGAAAGCAATGGGATTACAGAGGTGAACGAAAATGATTTTTTTAGTTCCATTTGTTTCTAAAACACATGCAGTAATAACATCGGGAAACTCGCCATCATGCAAGCAGGATTTCAAGCGAAAACTGTGGATGATGCGCCCGCAGCGGTGCAAGGCCGTGGTAACGAGAAGAAGTCGTGTATGCTCCCGAGAACAGGATGTACAACTCCTGTTTTTAGTTTATTTGGAACTCTAGTGCAATTTGGTAAGTTCTATCTAGACAACAACAAAAACTATTTCAAGAGCAACCATCATCGCTCTATCTTTTTATTCCTTATAGATCTATAATATAATATAGCATCCAGATCAAAGCGTCCAGAATATTTCTATCTTATCTTCGTCAATTCTTGTCTCTTAATTGCCCTTCACCTACTCAATCAAATTCCCTCCCCACTCCCTCCCATGCAGCTTGACCCCTCACCTCCGCCTCCCCGGCGACTCCGATGCTGTCCACCATGGCTCGGTCCTAAAATCCATCAGATGTGCCTCCTCCTAGACGTCATCTTCATCTTCGCTTGAGCCCCTCAACAGCCCCCCCATCTTACTCTGACAGCGCCCTACCGCCATCGCCACTCACCCAATTCCACCGCCTCCGATCCGCCATTGCCTATGATCGCCACCGCACTAACTTGGCGCAGATTGCAAGGCTATCAATGTCATACCTTGTCCTTACCCCGCTCAATCGTCTTCCCCAAGTGTCCGGCCAGCCCCCACCGCCCCCTCGCAACATCATCAGGCCAACCTTCCACCGGCGATCCCTTTGAGTCCGCATCAGGTTAGCCTTGGAACCCTAACTGTAACCTTGCTGAGTTGGGAAGAGGTCCACACGACATCATTGGATTAAGCAGAAAAAATCAAAGTGAACGTAAGTCTTGAATCACTCGAAAGAAGGTTCCACTTGTACCCATTTGTTTATGTGTGCGAATGAACATGCTATGCTAACACCACAATTGTTTAGGGGGAACGGAGGAAATCTAAACTCCGTACAAGTCATGACATCTTCATACATGAGGGAAAGGAACACCAGACAGAACGCATCACCACGCATCCCAGATGATAGATGGATCGATGCGTGCGAACTGAATGTTGGTATGTCAAGCGCCAAGCAACAACGAGCCTGTAGATAAGAGACCATGATGTGATCAGCAGCCATGTTTCCACAAGGGAACGGGACACATGGAACATGAACTGAAAACTTATAGTGTTGTTTTTATAACGTGGGAGGAATGTAAATGCTCCCGAATCAAGAATGTGGACGGAGGACGTTCCTAACATAACACTCCTGGAATGAGGAGCACGCGCGGCCATGTTTCATGTGTTCCGGCTGGGCATGTGGTGTACCACCAAAAGCACGTATATTTTTTTACGATGAAAGAAGAATTATATTATATGATAGCTATGTCAACACATTACAAGCACTCTAGATTACAAAATAGTACCCACGCTGTGAATAGCACAACTCAAAACCTAACATGTTAGATGTTTTGCAGTATGGATGACCGCACAGGCAAACACTCGGCAAATGGCCTGATAACAAATGCCCAACGAACAACGGTTCCGATAGGCGGAATTGAGGAACTTTTTCTTTCTGGTGTCCTTCTTCTTCTTTCTGCCACCGAAGAGTGAGGAAGAGTGATCTAAAAATTATTCTCTCTAGTCCTTCATCATGGCCCGATCTAACCACAACAAAAAGGAGAAGAGACCAGAGTAAATTATTCCATGGCGGTGACATCATCTCCGCCTTGATGCCGCCGTCGAGAAACAAAAGTCTCCATGTCATCATGTCGATGAAGATGCTGACGCCGAAGTTGTCGCCCTCATCTTTAACGGAGCCGCCATGGAGAAGACGATTCCACCATTCCCCTTCACCATCGCCGGAGAGGAGGAGAAGGAGATAAAACTTCAATACCAAAAAAATTGGTATGGAGAGACACTAACCCTAATGACTCGATCTACTAGGGAAAGCTTATTAAAAACAATGGATCCCCACTCCCTTCAGCCCCCGGTAAGTTGCACTACGTGATATATGATTTGTAGGGGCGGCTCCAGAGGCTCTGTAGGGGCGGTTTGCCCAGCCACCCCTACCCAAGGGTCTCTACAAATCATGTATTTGTAGGGGCGGTTGGTGATTGAGGGGCGGCTGGTTATTGAGCTGCCCCTACAAATCAATTTTCAGAAATCACGAAAAAGGGGGAAAATAGCAATTTTTTAAATCTGAGGAGGTACCCACCGGCAGCCACACCACCACTCTATGGTTGTAGCATTTTTTTATGATTTTTGCACACTTTGCATTGGGCGAGATTCGAACCCGCAACGTCTCCCTCGCGCGCAAACTCCTCTACCACTGCACCTAACGATCACATATGTCTATAATCCATTTCGGTTCCCCACATATTATACAAAACTAAGCATAAATTAATTGTTTGAGGCCCTAAACTAATTCAAATGAAAAAGTTGTCAACTATAAAGTTTTATAACTATTCGAGATCTACAACTTTCATTTTGATAGTTTCTCTAACCGAGGCCACTTATAAAATTTGAATTTCAAATTTGAGAAATTCGAACGTAGTTTTTCATGACAAGATGATTTCAAATGAGAAAGTTATCAACTACAAAGTTTCATAACTTTTCAAGATCTACAACTTTTATTTTTACTGTTTGTCCATCCGAGGTCGTTTAAAAAAATTCAAATTTCAAATTTTTGGAAATTCAAACATAGTTTTCCTTGACAAGATGATCTCAAATCAAAAAGTTGTCAACAACAAAGTTTCATAACTTTTTGAGATCTACAACTTTCATTTTGTTTGTTTCTCTATCTGAGGTTGTTTACAAAATTTAAATTTTAGTACTTAATTTTTAATACTCGGCGTCTATTTGTAGGAGCGGTTCAATATTGAGCCGCCCCTACAAATCGGATTTGTAGGGCCGGCTGGATATAGAACCGCCCCTACAAATCGGGCCATTAATAGGGGCGGCTGATAACACCGGCCGCCCTTACAAATCCATTTATAAGGGCGGCTCATTTGACAACCATTTGTAGGGGCGGCTCAATATAGAGCCGTCCCTACAAAGAAAGGAAGGTGTTGCCACGAATCGTTTTTTAGTAATGATGCCGGAGGGGGACCAGCGGTGGTGTACGGCGGGGGGGGGGTTGTGCTAGGGCAGGAGTCGCCCAACTAGGACGTCCCGGAAAGGCCTGCGGGCACACCCCGAAAGCACCTATATTGACTACCATCCTCCCTCTCTCTGAGATGCCGGTGTACTAGGCATGTGTGCTTTGCGAGCGCGTGAGTGTCCACCGTGCGTGCTCTGAAATGGAAAATGAAAAGAAAAGCAAGAAGAAAAAGGGAAGCACCGTGCGTGGAGAAGGGGGCTGGAGTCACCAGAGCGCGCTGCAGCAGGATCGAGAGGCCAGCAGAGGCGGTGGACGATGAAGCTGGTGTGGTGCCCCGACACGGCCTCCAAGGCCTACATCGACGGCGTCCGTGCGATCGCCAACGACGCCTCCGCCGACGGTTCGCCCGAGCTCGCCGAGCTCGTCGCTGCCATGGCCGGCGGCTGGAACGCCCAGCTCATCGTCGACGCCCCGTACGTGGACGTGGACGCCTCGCCGCCGCCGTCTAGCAGCCGCCGCCCGCCCGCCACCAGCCTCGCGCTCGCCGCCGCCGCGCGCCGCACGGGCGGCCGCTACGCCCGCCTCGACAACGACAACGACAACGACGGCGCCACGACTCAGGAGGCCATCAACTCGTCCTCCGCCGCCGAGGCGGCCATGGCGCGGCTGGAGGGCGTCGACCTCCTCGTGCTGGACGCGCGGCGGCGAGACGCGGCGGCCGTGCTGAGGGCGGCGAGGCCAGGGCCCAGGGGCATGGTCGTGGTGCGCCACGGCGACACCACCGGCGGCGGCGTCCGGCGCCGCGCTGCCGCCTCCGCCACCGCCTCCGCCACCGCGCCGTGGGGGACGATGGCGGCCGGGACCAGGGTCGTGCGCGCCGCCTACCTCCCCATCGGCGCCGGCGGCGTCGAGGTGCTGCACGTCGGGGTCGGCAAGGGCCCCAGCCTGCCGACGGCGCAGCAGCAGAGCAGGAGGTCCGGGCGTGGGCGGTGGATCCGCCACGTCAACCACCGCACCGGCGAGGAGCACGTCTTCCGGCGCCAGTAGCCTACTGCAGCTTGCTCCACCGCCCTTGGTTACCGGGGACCAACCAGGCTACGTACAGCGAGCTGGCCGCATCGGATCAAAGTCAACGAAAGTTCGTGCAGTGTCCTCCCAATTAACACGGCAAAGCTAGCCTAGGTGTTAATTTTCTCGTTAGATTCGTTGAACCTACCCGCGATAGTGATCGAGTATTCCTTACTATATATATCCGGGTGGAAATGTGACGAGTCATCGTGGTGTATATATACTACAGTACATATACTAGTACTACGACGACCCTTCTTAGCTATATATAGCTGCTTAGTTTGTGAATTACTGATGATGCGTGCTTTAAACATTATAGAAGATCTCAGTCTTTTGCTTATGTGGAAGAAAGAGGAGAGAAAGAAATAGACTCTTATTTCCTAGGCTCGAACGAACTACGAGACTATTATTTAGTTTACTGCATACCTCAATTTCTTAGAGGTGCCCTTATTACGACTTTTAGGGGGGGGGGATAGGCATTATATTTATAATTGGATCATAAATCATGATATCTTAATTGTCGACAAAAGATGCTCGGCAGTCCACCGAGGGGTATCCCACGATAGTAGATTTGTCGGTGGGGATACGCGTAATCAGGAACCAGATGGTGACACCAGGCGCAGAGACAACGATTTAGACAGGTTCGGGCCGTCTGATCGACGTAATACCCTATGTCCTGTGTCTTTGGTGTATTGTATTGAATACATGATGTCGAGTAGAGGACCCCTGCCTCTCCTTATATACTTTGGAGGGGCAGGGTTACAAGTAAAGTATCCTATTTGGTACTATACAATGTCTTGCGGTGCACGCCGAGCAGCGCCGTGCACGCCTTGATCTTGTGGGTCGGACCTCCGATGGTGCGGCCCATGTCTTGGGGGCCATACCCCACATTAATCATCAATTCGTCATAAGGAAGTAGAAAGGTCCTCCCATCCTTACTTTTCCATCCATAAGGACACATCACTACTGCAGGCCGCGGCTTTGCCGAGTGTTTTTACACTCGGCAAAGAGCCCGTTGCACTCGGCAAAGGCTTTGCCGAGTGTAGCACTCGGCAAAGTCCGCTCGGTAAAATTTTTCTCGGCAAAGGGTCTTTGCCGAGTGTTTTTTATCGGGACACTCGACAAAATAAAAAACAATTTTGCCGAGTGCTTGGGGCGGCACTCGACAAAATATTTACGGCCGTTGCGTGCCGGCCGTTAACGGTTATTTTGCCGAGTGCCCGAACCAGCACTCGGCAAAAATATTTTTTTTTAAAAAAAATTACTTTGTCGAGTGCCCCTGCCTAGGCACTCGGCAAAGTTTTTTTTTAATTTTTTTAAATAATTTCTTTGTCGAGTGTCCCTGTTTAGGCACTCGGCAAAGAATTTCTGGATTTTTAAAAAAAAAAACTTTGCCGAGTGCCTCGGCGAGGCACTCGGCAAAGATTTTTTTTTGAAAAATCTTTGCCGAGTGCCTTGCTCATGGCACTCGGCAAAGACCCTGAGAATTGCAATTTTTTTTTACATTCCATTGCAACAGACAATATATATATATATACATCAATCATCACATCTATATCACCAACATGCATTATATATCACAAGCACACGCATATTTAATAAATCCATCGAAAATCCATCACAAATGCACCAAAGTTCAACATCACAAGTTTATTATTATAAGTTCAACATCACAAAGTTCAACATCCCTACTGCGGCGACGGAGACTATAGGTATGGCCCCCTGGACAGCGGTGAAGGACCGGACTGCGACGAAGGGTTGACGTGATCAGCCGCCGGTGACACGCTAGCGGGATTGTTTGAACCCGCCGACAGAGGCTACACAAAAGAGAAGAGATTGTATGTGTTAGACTCTAAAATTGAAAATTTTGGCAGCACCTCCCCTGCACGGGGAGGTTTCCAACCTGCAAGAAACAACGGCACGAAGGCCGACAATCACAACGGTACGAAGGCCGGCAATCCCAACGGCACGAAGGCCGAAAATCACAACAGCACGAAGGCCGACAATCCCAATGGCATGAACGCATTAAACTTTCATACTCACAGGAGTGAAATGTCGAACCAGAGCTGGAGCTGGCAACTGCACTTGGACACCCGATGCTTGCCCGATGGTTTGCATGATCTGATACATGTCCGCCATCTGCTTCTTCATGGCCTCTAGCTCTACGGTCAGGTGTGCTTGCGTCTCCCTTGTCTTTGCCAGCTTGGCCTACAGTGTTTCAATCACATGTGTTTAGTATTGCAAATCTGATCAATGTGTGTAACGTTCAATGTACGACGAGTGAAACCGGAATTACCTGAAGTTCGTCGACCCACGACAGTGTTGGAGTAGGCCGTGCACGTATGGGAAGGCTTCTGGCCATGCTCCGTGCCCTCACGTCGGAGAGAGAGGGTGCAGAGCTCGAGGAGTCAGCGCCGTTTGCAATCCACAACCGCCCATGCTTCCTGCCTTGCCCCAGCCTCACGATCACCTCTGTCTCAAGGGGCTCAGTGCTCAGATTGTGATCTGAGCCACGGAGCGCCCTAACCGCCTCCATGTAGTCTCTGACCTTAGCGTGGACGCTCGGGTCAGAGTAAGCCTGGGCAGGGGCATCCGGGTTGAAGACGACACCGAATTTCACCGGGCCCATGTGGGACACAGCCCATGCCCCAAACTCTGACACCGGCACGTCTGGGTGTGCCACCTCCTGCGAGAAAGACGGCAAGATAATTAGAAATCAGGCAAAATTGAGCGTTAGAATAGATAAATGACATCTCATACAAGTGCCCGCTTGAATGCGGGGAGGTTGCGGCTGCCTTGGTGGTGAGTTGGAGCGGTCCTCAGTGCCCGCTTCCGCTTGCCTTGCTCGTGCTTTGCGATGTACTCCGGGTCAAGGTACCTGTCCACGATCCTCGACCATGCCGATCTATGCGACATGCACCACGAGGCCGGCACCTACATGTCATCAAGTGTTTGACATATAAGAAGATCAATTCTAGACCTACTAAATCTCAAAATGAATCAATATTATTCACCTACCTGAAGGTACTGCTCCTTGGTCAGCGCCACCTTTCTTGCGCCGGTTTTGTTGAGGGGCTCTTTCTTGATGGACCTATAGTAGTCGACGTGGGCCTAGAGTTGCGCCTTGTGAATCATGTCGCCGACGTACTTCTTACAGGCTCTGTGTGTCGTCTGATCCGCCAGGGTCTCTCTAGCTTCTTCGGCCTTGAAGTACCTCTGCATACAAAGACGATGTATCTGTTCATTATTTCAATAAAAGACTTAAGCAATGGAGGAGATGTATTGAGCTATGTTGTGAGACACTTACCCAAAAGTCCGCCAAAACCCGCTCCTGCTTGTTGTCCTGCTCGTCATCCGAGCCGAGCTTGTACCTGTCCCACGACCAGGCCGGCTCCCACCTCCCCTCTTTCAAGTCCACAAGGCCGGGGAAGTGTTTCCTGCACAGACATCCTAGGACGGTAGCGGGGGTGCGTGGGGGGTCAAGAGCACCCGACAGAATTAGCCAGCCCCTGCATAAGTGATTACGAAAAATTATCAGTTTCTCTTTTGATTTTCAACGTATCATATGAAGTACTAATGATAACATCTATAGTTACTTACCTTCTTCCCACAGGACGAACCAATGGGCGTCGGTCAGGAAGTAGAACCGGAGAAAGGCTTGTGGGACCTCGCAGGTAGGGAGCCGACTGAGCAGAACTGTCCTCCATCTACTGAGTCCCCTCGTCCCCCGACAGAGTGTTTGTGGTCGTGCTAGTGGCCGCCACGTGGTCCTCCGGGGTAGGAGACGGGTCCTTCGGCTGGTCGAGAGCCGGGGGAGGAGGCGAGTCCCTCCTGGGGCGACCCCGGCCCCTCCCCCTCCCCGTGCTGGGGCGACCCGGGTCTGCTCTTGCTGCTAGGGGCGAAGACGTCCCCTCGCCTCCATCAGGAGGGCGTAGCCTCTGGTACACCGAGAGCACCTGCCTCGATGAATGGTTGCCCACCATCTTTGTTCTGTCACCTGCAATGTACAAAGAATGAACAACAAGTGTTAGTACATACATGTCAAATAGTTCAAAATGAATAAACATAACAAAATTTAATAAAAAACATAGTATTACATGGTTTAGGAATAATCTTCATGATTGGGGTCATAGGTCTCATCATCACTGTCAAAATTGTCCAAATGGGCAACACTATTCGAAGGTTCTGTGTCTTCTTCATTGTCTTTGCCTAAATGGAATCGCTCAAGCATTTGAATGTCCTTCGGATTTAGCACATCTCTAGGGTCCTCATCATCAACCGTTTCATTGTCTACTTCCATGGCGGTCGTCACACCGGGTAAGACTATCTCAAAGCTCCCTTGTAGCCCATCTGCTTGATAGAACTCTCCATCATATGTGTTTGTGTCGAAGGTGTAATCTTCATCATTTGGAACAGGTAGTTTACCGTGCGAAGATACCTGGTGCACAATAGACCAACCCTTAAGATGGTCTTTGTCTTGGCATGCGTATGGCGTATGATACACCTGCACGGCCTGTTGAGCCACAATATAGACATCTGTTCCTTTATAGACAGAATCATGCCTAATCTCGACTAGCCCAAGATGAGGGGTCCATCTCGTTCGTTCAGGATCAAACCAGTGGCACTTGAATATGACAGGAGTAAGAGGTACCCGACCCTCATATTCAAGTTCATAGATCTCCTCAATTATTCCGTAGTATTCGACGCCATGAGTGCCCGGCGTAAAAACTTGGCTGTTGGTGGTTTTCCGATCGGGCCGAGTTTGCTCGTGTCTTGACGTGTGGAAGCGATATCCGTTCACGTCATAACCGGTATATGACTTCACCCTTAACTTGAAGCCGTTTGCAACCTGTCTCAACTCGTCACTCATGGACGCATTGGTTTATGCCTGCAAGCTCAAGCATGATACATCGGTATACTATTGGAACATACGAGCTACTAAGGAATATTGACGAACGTACGACCTTTTGTTTGAACCAAGAAATGAAATCAGGCCTCCCAGCTCCCGCACCCTCTGAAAGAAGGGTATCATGTTCATGCGGGGTAGGCTCCCTTGATTGATGCCACTCTTGACAAACAAATTCCCTGTACCAAAGAGAATCAATGGGGTTCGATACAAAATAGTGATGTCGTATTGAAACAAGTTCGTTGAGAACTTACTTAATGAATGGCGCAACCTCGACAAGGTTGGTGAACACATATAGCGTGATTCTGTGCCACTCTTCTGGATCCAATCTCTTGGGGGTCGATCCACTTGCGCTGCCTAGTTGGCATTTGAAAAGGCTGAGGGTCGATTCAACTTTGCCAGCATTGTAACGAGGGGGTGGATTATGCTTGCTTGGAAGGTTCGGCTTGTAGTAGGATGTCGTGAAGTTTGCAACCTCCTCCTGAATGCTTGCCTCTGCAATGGAAGCCTCAATTCTAGCTTTATTTGTACATTTCTTGCGAAGAGTCTTTAGACATCGCTCGATTGGATAGCAATAATGGGCCTGCACGCCCCCCCCAACCGTGCCTCGGTCAGGAGGTGGACAATCAGATGCTGCATCAGCAAGAAGAAGCCGGGTGGAAAGATCTTCTCAAGCTCACAGACCAACTCAGGTGCCATAGTTTCCAATTCTGTAATGACGGTCGAAGATAGCTCCTTGGCACAAAGCTGGCGAAAGAAGTAGCTCAACTTTGCCAGCACTAGCCAGACATGCTCAGGGACATAGCCTCGAACCATCGACGGAAGTATGCGCTCAATCCATATGTGGTAGTCATGACTCTTCATCCCGTTGACTCGCAGAGTCTCTAAGTTCACTCCCCTGCTCAGATTCGCTGCATACCCATCAGGGTACATTAAATTCTTGATCCATCGAAGTACTTCCCTCCTTTGATCGATTTTCTAGACATAGGGGGCCCTAGGCCTTCTCCACTGCTTTCCTATTGCAGGAGGCCGCATCTCTAGGTTTGGCCTATCGCACAACGTCGCCAGGTCCACTCTAGCCTTAGGGTTGTCCTTAGACTTGTCAGTGTCCATGAGCATTGCCCAAAGTGCCTCGACAATATTCTTTTTAGTGTGCATGACATCAATGTTATGGGGCAGTAGGAGGTCATCAAAATAGGGGAGCCTCGTCAAGCCGGACTTATGAGTCCACATATGTTGCTCACCATATCCCACGAAACCACCATCTTCGTTGGGCACGAGAGCATCTATCTGAGCATGAACCTCTGCCCCAGTCCTCAAGTGTGGTCTAGGGTCCGTCACTTTGACACCTTTCATAAAGCTCTTGATGTCTTCTCTAAATGGATGGTCAAGAGGGAGGAATTGACAATGTTTATCGAACGACGAATACTTGCCACCCTTCTTCAACCATATGAACCTCACAGCTTCCTTGCATATTGGGCATGGGTACTTCCCCTGAACACACCAGGCGCACATTAACCCATACGCCAAGAAGTCGTGCAGGGAGTAGTGGGTACTAGACGTGCATTTTGAAGCTAGTCTTCGTAGCTCGGTCGTATGTCCACACCCCTTTGACCCAAGCATCGATCAACTCATCTATCACAGGCTCCATGAAGACACCCATATTACTCCCCGGGTGTCCAGGGATTATCAACAACAGGAACATGGTATGCCGTTGAAAGGAGACGCCGGGGGGAGATTCAGGGGGATGACGAACACGGGCCAACATGTGTATGGTGCAGCCATCATGCCATATGGATTGAACCCATCTGTTGCCAGCGCGACACGTACATTACGAGCCTCCTCTGCTTTGAGAGGATGCCATGAATTGAAGTACTTCCATGCATCAGCATCGGATGGATGTACCATCTTCTCAGGATTGTATCATATGCTGTTTTTGTGCCATGTCATCTATTTCATGGATTCCTCGGTCATGAATAGCCATTGGAGCCTCGGCAGGAATGGAAGGTGTCGTAGGACTCTCATGGGGATCTTAAGCTGCCTCTTCTAGCCATCGCCTGAGTCTACCTCCACGTACCTGGAGGATTTACACTTCGGGCAGTACTTTGCATCCGCGTGTTCTTTCCTAAATAGGACACACCCCTTCGGACACACATGTATCTTGTCATATGACATCTTAAGTGCAAGAAGGAGCTTCTCTGACTCGTACAAGTTCTTCGGCATAATGTGTGTCTTCGGTAGCATATCGCTCCACATGGCCACCATCTTGTCGAAGCCTTCTCGACTTAGGTTTAACTCGGCCTTCAACCCCATTACGCGACCAATGGCATCCAGCCGAGAAACATTAGTATGATTGTGAAGGGGTCTCTGTGTCGAGTCCAACATCAGGTAGAAGGCATCTGCGGTAGCCTCCATCTCCTCCTTGTCACGTCCTTCAGCGAACTAAGCTTGGTGCATGTCTGCTACCCCGGCATCATCATCGAAAGCCTCGAGCCATGGTCTCACCACCTCCACCTTGATACGATCGGCTTTACCATGGTGGATCCACCGGTGGTAGCCCGGAGTAAATCCAAACTTCACAATATGTTTACCCATGGTTAACCTATCTTTCCTTCTTCTGTTGTCACAACCGCTGCACGGACAAACCACTAGAGAATGGCCTCCAGCACTCTCGCCAAATGCATGCTGTAAGAATTCTTCGACCTTGACTATAAACAGCAAGATGGCGGCCGTGTGGAGATGTCTGGGTTTTTGGCATCCGACGTCACAACTAGCTTGAAACCTTCACAATTTTTTACCACAGTCTCCACATGCGATAACACGACGCCTCGACAAGTTTCGTGATTTTTGGACTTTGTTTGCATTTTATATAATTTAAAATCACATTTCCGGCAAGTACCTCAACATGTTACGTCAACGAGATGCTCGAGCTTCTCGAGATTTCATGTGAGTTCCTGGATATGGCCTAAACATACCCTAAATATCATGAGTATCAATTTTTGGATGACCAAAGTCCATTATTCCATGTACCTGCAGTTCCAATTTGAAATATTTCCCAAAAAATTCGATGAAACAAAATAAACTAATGAAATATATAAAAAAAGTCAAAATTGCCCCAAATTTTAAAATAGAGTTTGAAATACTGTCACAAGGCCACAGAAAAAAATTTGGGCCCAAAATAAAAAAAAATATTTTTTGCCGAGTGCCATGGGGGGCACTCGGCAAAGTTGATTTTCAAAAATAATTTTTTTTGCCGAGTGCCTGGCGCTGGCACTCGGCAAAATAAGTTTTAAAAAATTAAAAAAAAAATTTGCTGAGTGCCCAAGGCTTACACTCGGCAAAATATGTTTTTAAAAAATAAAAAAAATTGCCGAGTGCCTGGGGCTGGCACTCGGCAAAATAAGTTTTTAAAAATAAAAAAATTTGCCGAGTGCCATCCGTTAGACACTCGGCAAAATCTGACGGCAGGTGGCCGCCGTCACGGGCCGGCCACCTTTTGCCGAGTGGGACTTTTGCCGAGTGCCGCGGCACTCGGCAAAGCCCAGCTTTGCCGAGAGCCAGGCTTTGCCGAGCGGCAAAGCCACCTTTGCCGAGTGCTTTATTTTGCCGAGTGCGGCACTTAATAAAATATTGCTTTGCCGAGTGCCCCGATAAAAAGCACTAAGTGGGATGATGCAATTCCTTTGAAGACTGTAACCTCAAAGAACGTGGTTGATTTTGTCAAGGAGCATATTGTGTATCGTTTTGGGATTCCTCAGACTATCACTACCGATCAAGGGACAATGTTCACATCAGAAGAGTTTGAAGATTTTACTGCCAGTGTGAGAATTAAGTTGTTAAATTCTTCTCCTTACTATGCTTAGGCTAATGGCCAGGCAGAGGTGTCCAATCAGATTATGATTAAGCTGATCAAGAAAAAGATTAAAGAGCAACCAAAGAAATGGCATTCAACGCTTAATGAAGCACTATGGGCATATAGGATGGCCTGTCATGGATCGATTAAAACATCATCTTATGAACTTGTGTATGGTCATAATGCAGTCCTTCCTTGGGAGATTCAAACTGGATCGAGGCGTGTCACATTGCAAAATAATTTGTCAGCCGAAATCTACAAGAATCTTATGATAGATGACTTAGAGGACTTGAGTTGCCATCGACTGCGTGCTCTTGAGAATACCGAAGCCAATAAACTGAGAATTGCAAAGTATTACAATAAAAAGGTCAAGAGCAAACAATTTTCTGCACGAGACTTAGTCTGGAAAGTGAAATTACCGATCGGGTCAAAGGACAGCAAGTACGATAAATAGTCACCGAAGGACCTTATCGGATTAAACGTTGTACGCCTGGCAACACTTATATTTTAGAAACATTGGGAGGAGAAGAAGAGTTTGATAGAGCAATCAATGGAAAATATCTAAACAAATATTATCCTAGTGTTTGGATTAATACCTAATAGCTGATACCACACGGGTATCGCCTCCGGTTCAAAAATAAACCCGAAGGGGTAAAAGTTGGTACGATATATATCGCCTATAGAGTAAGAACAAACACAAATTGGTACATGGAATATAAGAAACCAGGTAAAATAAAGAAATTATTTGCTAGCTTCTCCTATTACAAGCTAAAGGCCGGGAAACACTTTATGCACTATCTTCGGCTTGGGAAGCAAGGGCCATGGAGTTGGCGGCGTCGGAAAAATCCTTGATCAAGCGCTCATGATCCTCAGGGTGTTCGGTGGCTGGAAAACCATGGGGAAGAAGTCAAAGCTCGTGGCCAGAGCGAGCTTACGCGGCAGCCAATGCCATGGCAGCACCATGACGAACACCGTGGAGAGCAACCTCTATGACGCGGTTTGGGACATTGTACAAGCGAACCATCGGCACGGCACCCCTGGCATTGACGATTCCTACCGCGTACTCTATGGCTGATCGAAGGCTTTCCAACTGGGTCGAAAGATCTAGAAAGATTCGAGGAAAGGGATAATCAAGATCTTGAAGACAAAAACTAAGAAGAGGTAGAAAATTATGGTAGGCATCTCACCCATGATTCTAGCCACGGCCTTGGCCAACCTCTCCTCCACCTGGTTGGCCTCAGAGGGTGATCGTCCCCGAACCAAGGTGTTCAGAGCCGATTCCACGACGGAAAGGCAGTCGGTGAGCTTCTGGCTAGCCTGATCAATGGATGCCATCAGATCATCGTTGTCAATCCGCTTCCTCGGGTAGCAGGGGAGCGGGCGGCGAATCATTGATGAAGATGACCCTGGAAGTTGAGCAGAGTCGACCCTATGTTCTAAGATGATGGGAGCATCCTAGGTTGCACCCTCCTGATGACGAAGACGCTAGCGTGGTGACACAGACCCGTTGAAGGCCTCCTCAGTAGACCTCTTGCCATTCTCCATGCATTCAAACCTAAGGGGAAGCAAAATCACACCAAAAACATAGAAGATTTGGAGCGAAGCAGGTTGTTTTTCGATCCACAGCCCTGGCCCATATATATAGCCTGGGAGGTGAGAAAGGCTTCGTCGGAGTTATGGAATTAAAGTCAGATATGGAAACAGATCGACACTCCGGGAATTCAGGGGACGGATCACGAAGAGACAACAGATTCAGACTTATTGCTTCCCATAATTACAAAATATCATAGGATTGATATGAAAGGTTTACATTAACTGACTATCAACCCGCTAAGACTTCTTTGGATTGAAGGTAGTCCGGATCCCCATAAGGCCGAAGGTCATCATGGACCGAGCCATATCGGCCCGCTGATAGAAGTGCATCAGGGAAGAGAAAAGGTTGCCTTCTTTAAAGATACCCATATATCCAACCGATTCCTCAGTGGCTGGGAAACAATGGGAAAGAAAGCCGCCTGCTAAAAGGCGACCATTTCTCGGTGGCTGGGAAACTGTGGGAAAGAAGTCTGTGGTTTTTCTGATGAGCATTTGACAAGGCGAACTAGGGAAAGGTGTCCACACATTTTAGCCCTTAGAAACACTAGTATAGCTCTGCGATCATGGCGAGAAAACTCAGGTGATGGCACAAGAGTTCTTCTAACCGTAGTGGCTGATCCTCTTGCTCGACAAGGCTCTGAAATGAGCGACACAATCACCCTATGCACAAGAAGTTTTCTAACCACTCAAGACCCTCGCAGCAAGGAATTAGACCATAGAGCGTCTGGCGAAGCCAAAGGCACTCGAGGAAGCAAGCAGAAGAGAAACATAATTGAGTTGTTGAGTTGCTCTCGCCAGAGTCGGATAGACATTTATAGTAGATCTAAAAAGATGGATCCAAGCGCCCATGAAACAATGGTGTTCTCATGAAGCTTTGAAGCATGGGCTCATAAATAGGCAAGGACGGTGACAGATAGTAGGCCCCAGATCAAGATTCTCTACCCATGACCATGGATCTATCGGGGGTACATACATGGTAATTTTGGAATAAAATTACTTTTATCCCAAAATTAGGGGGCATGTGTTTACACCAAAATTTGGGAAGAAGTACACGGGAACTCGAAGCTTCTAAGATTATGTCATCAAGGAATCGATTGCATAAGGGTCGATATCTGCTGGTTCAGATGCGACACTGAAATTGGCTCTCTTCGAATGACGTTAGCAGATAACGACAATGAGCTACGGTTGGCGTCGGGAAATACATGTCGGACTCTACAAAAATGGAAAGATTAGGGTCCAAGTTATCTTAAGTTATGAATGTTTTCTTTTATACCAAAGATTGTAATGAGTCATACTTAAGTAGGATTCATGCTTAGCCTCCGGGTATAAATATTGGACCCCGACTATTGTAAAAAGATCATCCAATCAATCAATACAAATTACTTTTTTTCGGCTCCGTGCCAACCCTTAGGAGTAGGAGTAGTGTAGATCTCGCTGAGTTCTTCAACAAGCAGGGCTGCATTGGTCCGACCGACCTCCGGTTTGTCTATAAGTACCGTCATCGCTTATACTTTGGTTTGTAAGGCTACATCGGTTGAGTTCAACCTCCACTGCGAGCTCTAGTATAAGCTAGTTATCGATCTTTATCTAGTTCAAGTACGACTGCATCGGTTAAGTTCGATCTCCACTGCTCGAATTAGATTAAGGTCAAGTTATCGACTCTACCTAAGGGTGACGTCCTTCGGATAGATTCATTAAGTTACCGATCTTGCTGATGTTTTTACTGTCAAAAGTTTTTCAGCAACATCAACCTACCCGATCAAGATCGAACTAGATCGGCCTCATATTCTTTTAGTTCATCGTTTGCTTTGTGACAATACGATATTTCTTACTTTGAGCGACGGGTTACATTTTATTGGCTGTTCTATCTCGATCTTGATCGCGCATAGTACGCGGTTAAGGCACGTACGATCTTAAAGAGGTTTGCTGGCTAGTTAAATCTAGTCTATAGTTCACTATTATGGCTGTAACGATCCTATCGATCCCCACTGATGGCATTTTAGATTGGAGGATGGTAATTGGTAGATTTGTTCCCGATCAGGTGTGACCTTAGTTGTTTGCTATGTCTGCATGTAACATCCTCGGTGTTACATTTTATAGTTTTTGCTAAAACCATATCACGAGCATCATGTTTATGTATTATTGCATGTGGTAAAATGAGAAATTAAATTTTATTGCACTAATTCTCAATTTGAGCTCTAATTTATTCCTTGTCCAAATACTCTCCAGCACGGCTCAACTCACTATTGTCATCCTGATCAAACTCCATCTCTCGCTATTTCATCTCCTTCTTGATCCTCGGAGCACGCCCTCAGCACACTCATAGAGCACGCCCGCGTAGCACGCTTGCAGTACCCTTCACTGGCAAGTTTCGCCACAGTGTCATTACTTCATCGTGTCATGAATGACGAGTTAGGCAGCAGCCTTTAGCGTGTTGCCCGCGCTCTTCAGCAAACGAAGATGACCGACCGCAGCAGCTCGTAGAAATTCGCGTGTCATCCATTATTTCTAGACCCACACTAATGTACCCAAATAGCATTCACTAGGATCCACCCGGTCATCACGTCCAACAAGCGTCGTGAAGTCCAAGTTGCCCTTCCAGCACATCAACTCTCTCCACGTGAGAGCTCTATAGCCACAAAGTCAAATGACAAATTATTGTTATTCACTAATTATTAGCATACCACTTGGCAAGATTTATATCTCCATCAATCTCGCGACGCGCCACTGTCCTCTCTCGTTGTTCTAATCACCCACGCCTTTACTTCGCTTGCTAATCGCCTTGCAAAATTATCAGCGTACGTCGCGCTGCCGCTGCCATAGTGTGTCGTGCACGCCAGGCATTTTTTCCAGTGCCAGCTCCACCTCCAGCCCCGCGTCTCCTGTCTTTAAAAGGGCACGCCGAGCCACCAAGCCATCCCGCTCCGCTGCTCACTTGCTTTGTCCTCTCAAACCAAGTTCCTCTGTTCTTGCCCGAGAAAGCTGCGTCTATCGATTTCTTTCTGAGCTGCAATCGACTGAGGTAGCTAGCCTGCAATAATTCCCTCGTTCTCCAATATTTCCTTGACCTGCGGTGTCCTTCTCCCTTCTTAATCCAATCAGCACATGTGCACTCTTTAATGCCAACCGAGTTGACACATTGAAGGACCAAAGACCCACAACCATGTGCAAGTCAACAAGTCCAATTGCCTGATTAGCCTCCTCCAATAGTATCATTTTTAGTTTCAGACTTAATTAAACAACCACCTTGCGCAATCAATACCTCCGTCATACGAACTCCGATTCCATTGATTCTTTTTCCTAAATTCATCTAAAATCACTCTCTACCCATCCATATCATTTTCTCCATATCTAGAGCTAATTTGAATTTATTGTGAAATAAATTTTGTTGGATTCCAAAATTCATGATCTATCTGTTAGTGTATATAGTTCATACAGTTTAGTGATACCTTTAGAGTTACTTTATTATTTTGAAATGCTTATTATTATTGTGGTTATTTAAAGAATGAATTTTTGTGATGCATTGGTAGAAGTGCTAGCCCTAAAATTTTTTTTACAGTAGATTCATTGTATTATTATGTGCTCACTGTAATTTTTGTAGCCTTAGAATAGGTTGATAAATATGGTAGCTAGTGCACCTTGTTTTATCATATATATAGTAAATTGACATTAACAATAAGGATGCCTTTAGTTGCTAAGATAATACATGAAATGTTGCATACGTGTTTAGTGGGAATAATAGGTAACTTTGCGTATTAGTCATTTGAGTTAGCTTAGTAGCTTGGTAGATATATTCTTATTTTAAGAGTTGTAGTTGCCGTATTACTAAGCGTTGCATCATCATTTCATGCATGTAGATAACGAGTTGGTAGAGTTCGTGACTGCGGGCGAGCAGGAGTACGAGGAGGTGATCGAGGAGTACGAGGAGGAGGTTCTCGTGCAGGAGGGAGCCCCGGAGCCATCAGTTGCTGACTTTGCTAACACCCCGCCTGCCCAAGGCAAGCCCCGATGCATAACCCCTATTTTTTATCACTATATATATATATGATGTGCATTTAAGTTACAGGCATTTTATGGAAACTACGTGCTTAAATATATCCACCCATGAGTCCTACTAGTATAGGTCGAGTAGCTGCTATGCTTAGGATGTCGGTAGCGTGGGTAACCTGTCGTTACTCACAAATAGGTGATAAACATGATCTCTCATGATAAAATGGTGGAAAGAAAAATGGTGCCCGGGCAGGGATATGGTTTGGGTACTGGTGGGTGTAAGGGGTTGTGTCCTGCAGCCAACAGGGCATATCTCGGTGACACTTTTTTCCTGTCTGTGTCGATTAAGGAACGATCATTGCAATGGACGCTAGGCAAGTCACAGATCTTTTGTCCCGAGCGCATACTTGGGTATGGGCGCAGTGAAGACTTATTGCTCTCTTGTTGTGGATCTAGCTTTTTCTGGACTGATTGATTGGAGGCGGAGATGGTGGAGGTCCTTGCACCGCACTAAGTCCGGGACTCAAGAGTGGGGGCTTGGAGACCAAGTTTGGACGAAGACCTGGACACCCAGGACAGGAGGGTGATGGGTTAGTCCTGCTTATGCCTGGGGTATAAGTGGGACATGTGTTTTCGGGGCACCCAGCTGGGCACATTGGTTCATGAATCGCCGTCGAGTCGGTACGACTTCTCTTACCTCTAGCATCGTAGTAAGAACTAAAAATTGAAAGAAGAAGAAATGGAACTGATTGCTCAACTCTTCCTTGAAAATAGAACGGGTGCTTATATAGACTGGATAGATAATAACTTAATACGACTGATAATAATAACATAAATAAGGACTCACTATTAGTATTGCTTTTTGCTAAAAGAAAACCAGCAAACCATGAAGCTTATCATATTCCTTGGAGTCGGGAAATTATTCCCACTAGTCGGATAAGTCTTGCGAGTACATTGTGTACTCAGGGTTTATTTACCCCTGTTGCAGATGATGCATGAAAAGTACCTTTGTGTGGTGGATTCTTCTGGTGGGCTCAGACGGATCCTCGTTCTTATCGATAGATGTTTATTTTAAATTCCGCTATTTTTTGTTCCACACTCTGATATTTGGTAATGTAATAATGTAGTTTTTAAGAAACTCTAATGTATGAAATGGACCTGTATTGTAACTCATTCTCATTATTGGATCCTTGGGAAAAATGTGGATCTTTCGGGTTCTCCATGGTGGTGTGCCCGACGGATACCGTCGCTGTAGCTTGCTTTTGGGGTGCTTAGTGTCTGGTGGAAGACAAGCGCCTCCATAAGTGTGGTTACGAGTTTCATCACTCTTTTTCAAAAACCTAAAAATTTGACCAACAAAAGTTTTGTGAAAAGTAGGATGCGATTAAATTATGTAAATAAGTATCAGCCCTAGCAATATAGTCTATCTAGGATAGCGGCACTGGTTTTATCTAATCAATTTCTGCAGGTACACTGACTTACGTTGCGTAAGAATCGCTTAGTATACGGAAAGTGAGTGTGCGATGTGCCAAAAATTTTACGAATGCCGCTATATTCCGGCTTGAGTGAACGTATAGGCCAAAGCATGCATCATGATATTAGCATCTTGCTTAAACTAAAATCCCCCTACACGTATAATTGGATTAGTAAAGTGGTAGGATTAATTAAAAGAATGCTTTAATTAAATGTGCTGTCATTTCTCTATCCCCTGCTTCTGACTGGGAAGGTTGTTCTAAATGGATGGTTCCTACCTCTTACAGATGAATCTAAGGTCCGGACACGGGAGTACCAGTGCTGGGGCGGCTCACGGTCTTGGCGAGGGCCAAGGCGAGAGTGGCCAGGCCCATGAGCCCAACGGGGAGAGCCATGGGGCTCCACTTCTGGCTCCTCCTCCGCCACAGTCACCTCCGATGACTCACGCAGAGATGATGGTGGAGCTATTGGCTGCTCGCCAAGAGTCAGCCCATGCCATGGAAATCATGGCACAAGCTATCACGGGCTTCGCCCGCGGAGGCCACGGGGGCAATGGTGGATATGAGGGTGGTGCCCGTCGTCCTGAGGGACCCTCCTCTTACCAAGATTTCCTCAAGACCCACCCGCCCACTTTCACACCGACAGATGAGCCCCTAGATGCGGAGCACTGGCTTCGCATTCTAGAGCAGAAGTTTTTGTTGCTCAACATGGCCGACGAGCAGAAAGTGCGCTTTGCAGCGCAACAACTATTGGGGTCCACAAGTGCATGGTGGGATACTTTCCATGCCATGCAGTAGCCAGATCATCCGAGAACCTGGCAGGAGTTCACCACAACATTCAGAGAGTTCTATATTCCTGCCGGTGTCATCAATCGAAAGCTGACTGAGTTCCTAAAGCTGCGCCAGGGGAGTATGACAGTGATGGATTATGTTAATAAGTTCAATCACTTGTCCCAGTATGCTGGCATTCATGTGGACACTGACGAGAAGAAGAAGGACCGCTTCTTTCATGGCCTCTCTTATATCCTTCAGGGGAAGATGTACACGGTGAACTATCAGACCTTCGGAGCACTGATGAACGCTGCCATCGCCATGGAGGGCTTGTAGCGGGATTTCTAGGCAGAGTGGAAGAGGAAGCGGATGGCTACGAGGTCTTCCAGCCACCCTCATACTCAGAAGGTATAGGTTGTCCGATGTGGGCCCTATCAATCATCAGGTGGGCCTTCATTTCGGCAGCCCCAGCAGACTTCTTAGACTTCTTCCACACAGTACTATGCACCCACTCAACAGGTGCAGCCCCAGCAGCCTCAGGGACAACAGGCCCCCCTCGCCAGGGATTTGGAAATAAGCCTGGTGCTTGCTTCAAGTGCGGCAAAGATGGCCACTATGCCCGGGAATGACCCCAGAACTAGCTAGCTCAGTCTGCTCAACCATCGGTGAACTCCAGGCTAGTCAAACAAACCATGATCAAGAGGAAGGTGCCCAACCGGTCCGGACAGGTGAATTTCACGAATGCTGAGCAGATATTGCAGCAGGAACCAGTGATGGCTGGTATGTATACCATCGATTCCTATCCAGCCTATGTGTTGTTCGATTCTGGTGCATCACATTCCTTTATGAGCATGGGATTTGTAGACCGGCACAACTTACCACTTATGGCTATACCATATGCCTATAGAATTCGTACTGTGGGTTCACAAATGTTCATCAATACCTGAACGGACATAGTAAGTTTGGTATTAGCCACCCACACTTACCACCTACAGTTCATGGTAATGCCTGGGCAAGGCATTGATGCTATTCTTGGAATGAACTGGTTGTGGGTGTATGGGGTAGTCTTGGATTTGAAACGGAGAAGTGTCGAGTTACGACTTCCTTCTTCTGAGAATATGATGTCTCTGCTTATACCCTCAGATCCAGTCTTACCTGTTGCTGCCCATGCTGAAGCCTCTCCTGATCTTACCCTCATCCCTATGGTATGTGAGTTCCTAGATGTTTTTCCTGAAGATCTTCCTGGGTTGCCACCGGACAGAGAGGTGGAATTCTTCGTTGAGCTAGAGCTTGGTACTGCTCCTATCTCCTGATACCCATACCGCTTGGCTCCAAGGGAATTGGCTGAGATGAAGAAGCAACTGGAAGAGTTAATGGAAAAAAGTTTCATCCGTCCTAGTTCAGCCATTTTCGTGAAGAAGGATGGTACTCTACGGATGTGTGTGGATTACCGCCCTCTTAATGCGGTAATGGTTAAGAACAAGTATCCGTTGCCCCGCATAGATACTTTGTTCGATCAACTAGCTAGTGCCAAGGTGTTCTCGAAGATTGACATCCGATCAGACTATCATCAGATCAAGATCAGATCACATGATATACCGAAGACAACTTTTTCTACTAGGTGTGGGTTGTATGAGTACCTAGTGATGTCTTTTGGTCTCACCAATGCTCCTGCCTTCTTCATGTACCTGATGAATTCAGTCTTTATGCCGGAGTTGGATAGGTTTGTGGTAGTATTCAATGATGATATACTAATTTATTCTAAGAATGATGAAGAGCATGCCCAACACCTTCGGATAGTATTGTCTCGACTAAGGGAACACAAGCTTTATGCTAAATTCAGTAAGTGTGAATTTTGGTTAGATCGAGTGTAGTTTTTGGGGCATGTGTTGACACCTGACAGCGTTTCAGTAGATTCCAGCAAGGTGCAAGATGTGTTGGATTGCAAGTCTCCCAGATTTGTGCACTAGATTCGTCAGTTCCTTGGTCTCGCGGGGTACTATCGGTGTTTCATTCCAGATTTCTCCAAGATAGCCCAGCCAATGACCAAGCTGCTCCAAAAAGAAGCTAAGTTTGATTGGAGCCCATCCTGTGAAGAAGCCTTTCAAGCTCTGAAGACATTTCTGACCACTGCCCCTGTGTTGGCCCAACCGGATATTGATCGACCCTTTGATGTATATTGTGATGCCTTGAAGATGGGGCTGGGGTGTGTGCTTATGCAAGATGGGCGTGTGATAGCTTATGCTTCGCGCCAACTAAAAAAGCACGAGGTAAATTACCCCACCCATGACTTAGAGTTGGCTGATGTGGTCCATGCTCTGAAGATTTGGAGGCACTATCTGTTGGGCAACAAAGTGCATATTTTTACAGATCATAAGAGCCTCAAGTATATTTTCACTCAGTCTAAGCTGAGTATGATGCAAAGGAGATGGTTCGAATTGATAAAGGATTGCAACTTGGAAGTCCATTATCACCCAGGAAAGTCCAATGTAGTGGCGGATGCTTTAAGCCAAAAGTCACGCCAGGTTGAGGAAACAACCTTGTCTCTCAACCATGTAGAAGTGCTGGTTCAAATTGCCTTGACCTCAGAGTTGCTTGAACAGATTATTCTAGAGCAAAAGCAAGACCCCGAAGAAATTCCCCCATATCAGAAAATTAATGGCCAAGGGGCGTGGCCCTCACTTTAGTGTTGATGAGCATGGAGTAGTGAGATACAAGGATAGACTGGTGGTCCCATCCAATGAGGAGCTAAAAGGGAAGATTTTGAATGAAGTCCATCATTCAAAGCTGTCTATTCATCCTGGCAGCAACAAGATGTATCATGATCTGCGCCACTTGTACTGGTGGTCCAACATGAAGCAGGACATCACCCGGCATGTCGCGGAGTGCGACACTTGTGGTAGAGTTAAGGCAGATCATATGCGTACTCTAGGATATTTGCAGCCCTTGCCCATTCCTGTTTGGAAATGGGAAGATATTTCCATGGACATTGTGGTGGGTTTACCCCGCACATACAAGGGCTATGACTCTATTTGGGTCATTGTGGATCACCTCACCAAGTCAGCTCATTTCCTCCCAGTGAATTCTAAATATTTCGCCAGACAGTATGTCGAGTTGTACTTGGACCGGATTGTGACTCTACACGGAGTTCCCCTCACTATCATCTCTGATAGGGGATCAATTTTTGTCTCTCGCTTCTGGGAGCAACCCTAGGAGTGTCTTGGAACTAGTCTCCTCCGTAGTTCAACCTATCACCCCCAGACTGATGGCCAAACCGAAAGGGTGAACCAAGTGCTCGAAGACATGTTGAGAGCTTGTGCCATTTCTTTTCCTAAGAAGTGGGATGGATGCCTGAAGTTAGCTGAATTTTCTTACAATAATAGCTACCAAGAGAGCATTCGCATGGCACCATTTGAAGCTCTGTATGGGAAGAAATGTCGGATGCCACTTAATTAGGTTGAAGTGGGAGACCGTGGATACTTTGGGCCAGAATTCATCAAGGAGGCTCGAGAGCAAGTTGTTCTTATCCAGCGTCATTTGAAGGCAGCCCAGAGCTGACAGAAAGCCTATGTAGACAAGCGAAGAAGGCCTTTGGAGTTTAAAGTTGGGGATTATGTGTACCTCAAGGTATCTCCTATGAGAGGAGTACATCGGTTTGGTATCCATGGCAAGCTAGCTCCTCGATACGTGGGTCCTTACAAAATTTTGAGGCAATGTGGCCCCGTTGCTTATCGTCTCCAGCTTCCTGAGATTTTATCTATGGTACACAAGGTGTTTCATGTGTCGCAATTGAAGAGATGTTTGCGGGTACTGGATGAAGCTGTAGAAGTTGAAAGGCTTTCCCTCCAACCAGATTTGACTTAGTTGAGCACCCTGCAAAAATCCTGGATGAGAAAGAAAGAGTGACGAGGAACAGTGTGGTAAGGTTCTACAAAGTGCAATGGCAAAACCACTCAGAGGATGAGGCCACGTGGGAACAAGAGAGTTACCTATTGAAGCATTACCCCCACCTCCTTTTTGGTTTTGATAGTTTGTTGCTGCGTCGAAATGTAATTCCAATCTCTTTCTCACACCAGGCACATGAAATCTCGGGTCGAGATTTTGTTTTAGGGGGGTAGATTTGTAACACCCTCGGTGTTACATTGTATAGTTTTTGCTAAAACCATGTAATGAGCATCATGTTTATGTATTATTGCATGTGGTAAAATGAGAAATTAAATTTTATTGCACTAATTCTCAATTTGAGCTCTAATTTATTCCTTGTCCAAATACTCTCTAGCACAGCTCAACTCACTTTGTCATCCTGATCCAACTCCATCTATCGCTATTTCATCCCCTTCTTGATCCTCGGAGCATGCCCTCAGCACACTCGTGGAGCAAGCCCACATAGCACGCTTGTAGTACCCTTCACTGGCAAGTTTCGCCATAGTGTCATTACTTCATCGTGTCATGAATGGCGAGTTAGGCAGCAGCCTCTAGCGTGTTGCACGCGCTCTTCAGCAAACGAAGATGACCGACCGCAGTAGCTCGTAGAAATTCGCATGTCATCCATTATTTCTAGACCCACACTAATGTACCCAAATAGCATTCACTAGGATCCACCCGGTCATCACGTCCAACAAGCGTCGTGAAGTCCAAGTTGCCCTTCCAGCACGTCATCTCTCTCCACATGAGAGCTCCATAGCCACAAAGTCAAATGACAAATTATTGTCATTCACTAATTATTAGCATACCACTTGGCAAGATTTATATCTCCATCAATCTCGCGACGCGCCACTGTCCTCTCTCATTGTTCTAATCACCCACGCCTTTGCTTCGCTTGCTAATCGCCTTGCAAAATTATCAGCGCACGTCGCGCTACCGCTGCCATAGTGTGTCGCGCACGCCAGACGTTTTTTCCAGTGCCAGCTCCACCTCCAGCCCCGCGCCTCCTGTCTTTAAAAGGACACGCCGAGCCATCCCGCTCCGCTGCTCACTTGCTTCTTCCTCTCAAATCAAGTTCCTTTGTTCTTGCCCGAGAAAGCTGCGTCTATCGATTTCTTCCTGAGCTGCAATCGACTGAAATAGCTAGCCTGCAATAATTCACTCGTTCTCCAATATTTCCTTGACCTGCGGTCTCCTTCTCCCTTCTTAATCCAATCAGCACATGTGCACTCTTTAATGCCAACCCAGTTGACATGTTGAAGGACCAAAGACTCACAGCCATGTGCAAGTCAACAAGTCCAATTGGGTGATTAGCCTCCTCCAATAGTATCATTTTTATTTTCGGAATTAATTAAACAGCCACCTTGCGCAATCAATATCTCCCTCGTACAAACTCCGATTCCATTGATTCTTTTTACTAAATTCATCTAAAATCACTCTCTACCAATCCATATCATTTTCTTTATCTCTAGAGCTCATTTGAATTTATTGTGAAATAAATTTTGTTAGATTCCTAAATTCATGATCTATCTGTTAGTGTATATAGTTCATACAGTTTAGTGATACCTTTATGGTTACTTTATTATTTTGAAATGCTTATTATAATTATGGTTATTTAAAGAAAGATTTTTTGTGATGCATTCGTAGAAGTGCTAGCCCTAAAAAATTTTTATAGTAGGTTCATTGTATTATTATGTGCTCACTGTAATTTTTGTAGCCTTAGAATAGGTTGATAAATATGGTAGCTAGCGCACCTTGTTTTATCATATATATAATAAATTGATATTAACAATAAGGATGACTTTAGTTACTAAGATAATACATGAAATATTTCATACCTGTTTAGTGGGAATAATATGTAACTTTGCGTATTAGTCATTCGAGTTAGCTTAGTAGCTTGGTAGATGTATTCTTATTTTAAGAGTTGTAGTTGCCGTATTACTAAGCATTGCATCATCATTTCATGCATGTAGATAACGAGTTAGTAGAGTTCGTGACTGCGGACGAGCAGGAGTACGAGGAGGTGATCGAGGAGTACAAGGAGGAGATTCTCGTGCAGGAGGGAGCCCCGGAGCCATTAGTTGCTGACTTTGCTGACACTGTGCCTACCCAAGGCAAGCCCCGGTGTATAACCCCTATTTTTTATCACTAAATATATATATATATATATATATATATATATATGATGTGCATTTAAGTTACAGGCATTTTATGCAAACTACGTGAATAAATATATCCACCCATGAGTCCTACTAGTATAGGTCGAGTAGCTGCTATGCTCGGGATGTCGATAGCGTGGGTAACCTGTCGTTACTCACAAATAGGTGATAAACATGATCACTCATGATAAAATGGTGGAAAGGAAAATAGTGACCAGACAGGGATATGGTTTGGATACTGGTGGGTGTAAGGGGTTGTGTCCTGCGGCCAACAGGGCATAGCTCGGTTACACTTTTTCCCTGTCTGTATCGATTAAGGACCGGTCGTTGCAATGGACGCTAGGCAAGTCACAGATCTTTTGTTTCGAGCGCATACTTGGGTATGGGCGCAGGGTAGACTTGTTGCTCTCTTGTCGTGGATCCGGCTCTTTCTGGACCGACTGATTGGAGGCGGAGATGGTGGAGGTCCTTGCACCGCACTGAGTCTGGGACTCAGGAGTGGGGGCTTGGGGTCCAAGTTTGGATGGAGACCTAGACACCCAGGACAGGAGGATGATGGGTTAGTCCTGCGTGTGCCTAGGGTACAAGCGGGGCGTGTGTTTTCGGGGCACCCAGCTGGGCACATTGGTTCGCGAATCACCACCGAGTCGGTACGACTTGTCTTACCTCTAGCATCGGAGTAAGAACTAAAAGTTGAAAGAAGAAGAAATGAAACTGATTGCTCAACTCTTGCTTGAAAATAGAACGGGTGCTTATATAGACTAGATAGATAATAACTTAATATGACTAATAATAATAACATAAATAAGGACTCACTATTAGTATTGCTTTCTGCTAAAAGAAAACCAGTAAACCATGAAGCTTATCATATTCTTTGGAGTCGGGAAATTATTCCCACTAGTCGGATAAGTCTTGCGAGTACATTATGTACTCAGGGTTTATTTACCCCTGTTGCAGGTGATGTATGAGAATTAACTTTGTGTGGAGGATTCTTCTGGTGGGCTCAGACGGATCCTCGTTCTTATCGATAGATGTTTATTTTAAATTCTATTGTTTTTCATTTCGCACTCTGATATTTGGTAATGTAATAATGTAATTTTTAAAAAACTCTAATGTATGAAATGGACCTGTATTGTAACTCGTTCTTATTATTGAATCTTTAGGGAAAATGTGGATCTTTTGAGTTCTCCCTGGTGGTGTGCCCGACGGATACCGCCACTGTAGCTTGCATTCGGGGTGCTTATGGAAGACAAGCACCTCCGTAAGTGTGCTATTTCGGGCGGTTCTGCCACACTGCATCGGCTAAATAGCCGATCGCCTGCACTTTAATACTCATAGTATGCCTTCATGATCCTGTTAAATATGAGTGGATCCGTTTTCTTAAAAGATTTAATCTATTATCTTTATTATGGCTGCCATCGATCTGGTCGAATCCCATTGTTAAAGATGATAGGTTAGGTTTGAGAAGTTGATAGGTCTGCTCGTATTGAATAGTCAATTGTTCACATGCTGTGACCCTTTTTCTATCAGAATCGGCTCTTTTAGCCGATTCGCCTGCGCCTTCACAGATATAGCATGTCTTTCAGAAACCTGTCAAGGTATGGATGGTTTTGTGAATTCTTTGGCTTTAGTTTGCTGTTATCATCATAACTGCATCGATCTGGTCGAACCTCACTGTTGATGATAGCGGATTAGATTCAGAGCGTTGGTAGAACTGTACGTATTAGACAGTCGATTTGTTTGTATGTTGTATCCTTTCTCGTCAGACTCATCGGCTCAATGCTTCATACTGGTTATATTTTGTCTAGCTGATGATTTTACTTATATCTGTGTGCACCATATTCGTTATCATAAAAATAATCACAACCTACGACTGTTACAGTCCTTAACAGCCGATTTTCTTCTTGTGTCGGCTATTCGATCGATTTTTTCCGTCTGGCTGTTGGCCCACTGGATCACCGGTGTTGCCGACCACTCACCAGCGCTGCCGACCATGGCTAACGTTGTCCGACCTCATACTATGACTAGAGGGAGTACAACGATAGTTCATGGTCGGCATGACTAGTGCATACTCGGCAACATTAGTGAGTGGTCGGACATCTCTGTGCTGAAGATCCAGTGTGCTAACACTGGCTGCTCCCGAAGCGGCACACTTGGAACTGTCTGGGCAAAGACCGGCATGTTCCACCTTAAATTACTGATAAACTTTCTCTCCTTGTCAATTGCAGGTCAAATTGACTGGCACGCCCTCAGGAGAAATTCGCAAGGTCATCTGGTCCTGCGTTGAAGTCAGGCGGATCTCCAGCCTTGCTCCGTCAAGCATATCCTTCCGGCTTGCTGTGTGCTCGGTGCATCGACATGTTTTTGCGCCGACACCTGCTGTACCTGGCAGGCTGCACAGTGTTCGCCTGGGACGGCAAACGACGACGCCCACAATACTGTTTGTGCTCTGACGTGTCTGGCAGGCTGTATAGTGTCCATCTAACATGGCCTGACGGCACCGTCCTGCAGGTGCGTAGGGCATGGCAGGGTACCGTCCTCGGTATTGCGGTTGACTTGAGCGCCTTACTTATCTGCTCCGCCTGCTCCCCGGGCCCACACCGAGCAGGCGCCCTGGTCAGTCGTTCCCAGTCGGCCCCGACCATGTCGGTCGGGAAAGAGAGGCGAGCAAAGGTCCGGCATATCCTCGATCGGAGGAACGGGGTCGGAGTCGGACTGCGGTCCCACCACGGCCAGGCCTTCTGGTCGGGGCTCCAACTAGGTCTCCTGGCCGAAGGTGCCAGTCGAGGACCGGATCGTGGTCTCGGCCTGTCATTATGTATCTGGGCCGGCCCAGACGCGCGATGTCGCTGCGCCGCCTGCCGGGCCAAGTATTGCAGGGAAGCGGGTCCATTGGGGACCCCGGATTTATGAATTCGACACCGCCACTGCGCCAGCCACAGCCCGCCGCGCTACCCCACAGCTGCCGCCAAGCACTAGGGCGCTGCCAGGTGCCTAGCCTAGCCCAGCCACTCAGATGCCTGAGGTGCGCCCGACGCCCGCCGAGGAGCAGGAGCCGGCGATGGAGGGAGGAGGAGAGGAAGAGGGGCTTGGGGCCGGCCATGGCCGTGGTTAGGTTAGCGGCAGAGCAAGGGCACCAACTCCCCCAACATCTGGACTTGGTCGAGGCCGAGGTTCAAGCAGAGGTGTCCCCAGGAGTGGTATTGGCAAGAACAACAACAAAAAATGGTATTGTTCTGTGATTTTTTTCAATTCATGAGCACCTGAAATTAGAGCAAGAAAGTAATAGAGTATGCCAATTTGACAAAATATTTTTGTGCCATATGAATACAGTGTGTTGTGTACGATGTCTTTTTTGGTTAATTTTTTCCTGACTTCGTCATTGAACTTAGGATGTTATTTTATCACGTGGGAGCGTAAATGGTTTTTGAATCGAGAACGTGGATGTTTCTGGAAACGACGTTCCTGGAACGAGGAACCCGATCATATTCCACGTTTCTTGCTGCTTGTGATGTACTACTTGTTAGTATTGATCTCCCACCAGTTAGGCCCAACGGCCTAATCGGGTTTTGTCTCGGCATACGATCGGGGCGCCCAACCCTACATGGTTGGTGGGCCCCGTCAAGACAACAAGCTATAAAAAAGGAAGGTGGGGGCCGGGGCTCGCAATACGAGGTTCACCGCCGCCAATCACCCCACCGACATCCTAAACCCTAGACCCGATCGAAAGTAGGCGCCGCCAACACGGAAGTGCCATCGACACCGGCAACGCCACCCGACGCTCACATCGCCGAGGACGCCACGTCGCCGACTCACTCTCCACCGACCGTCATTGCCGCCAAGCGCAGATGGCATCCAACAACAAAACCCTACCGGAGCTTCAACAACTACGGCATTTGACGGTTTGCTACTTATCACCTATCTCTCAATCTCTCTCGTGAAATCCGATTGATCTATTATGTGCTAAGAAAACCGATCCGATGAACATACCTAAGAATCAGTAAATCTAACAATGGTATCAGAGCGAGTTTCGACAAGAAATCAAACCAATACGATGCGGATCGGGAAAGAAAAGAAAAAACCGAACTAAGACCTAACCCTAGAAAGAAACCCATCACTAATCGGTTCAATCCGAGAAGAAAGAAAAGGAACCCTACCATCTAGATCTCGAATCACACAAAAGGTAAACACGGATCGGGGAAATCGGGTTCAACCAACCCTAACCCTAGATCCCTTTTCGGGTGAACGAGTGAGAAGAAAAGAAAGAAGAAAGAAATCAAATCGAAAGGGAAGGGAAAAGAACAAGAGGCTGCACATCAAACCCTAACCCTAATCCCATTCGGATGAACAAGCCAAAAGAACACAGTAAAACCCCATTCCCAAACCCTAACCCTAATTCCCGCAAGCGCCGGAATGGGGAAGAAAGGGGACGGGGAAGAACGAGAAAAGAAAGAACACGCCGTTCGTCGGGGATAAACTACCACCGGCGCGGAAGAAGAAGAAGAAGCGCATTTTTTTTTTTTTTCGCGCGCTGGAGAAGAAACCGAGCCGATGCGCCGGCTCGCCAAGAAAGCGCTGGTTAAGCTAAAAGCGCCAGCGGCTAGGGCTGACGGCGGGCGTGCTCACCCGTTAGGAGCACGCACGCGGCGAGGGGGGGCCAACGACAGCGTAAAGCTCGCCTCGGTTTTCCTCTCAAGGCTGCTGCGGCGGTGACCAAATCTCCGCTTGCTGAGAAGAGAAGGCGAGAGAGAGAGAGGGAAGAGCCGAAATGGCTAGGGGTTTTCAGTGGCACCGCATGGCCTCGGTTTTTGATCCACGCGAAACGGCCGTCGTCCGTCGGATCGGATCGAACGCCGAGATGCTGTTGGGCCAAGTCGAGGCCAAGTGGAGAGGATGCTGGCGCTTGGCAAGCCCCAGCCAAAGTTGCGGCTCTGGTGCGGCTGTCTTGCATGTGAGGCAAGCCGGGCCGAAGCCGTTCGGTAGCGTCTTTGGGCGCAAATGGGCTGAAAATGAAAAGAAGAACAAGAAAAATTTTCTTATTATTTTCCAGAAACAATTTTAAATGCATATTTTGATGAATTTGAATGATTTTGACATAATTTTCTGTGCAAATTTTATCCAACGATATTTTGCTCAGAAAATAGTGAATTTTAGTGTTTCTGGAAAATAATAATATGAAAACATTATTAATGTTTCCGCTGTGCATGATAATTATTGTTCTCTTTGATTAAATTTGAACCAACGGGATAATTTAATTTTAAGAGAAATGAATTTCTGATAATTTTAATGCGATTATGATATTGTTATTTTCTGACCAACGTTGTTAATAACAATATTATAATTTTGATCCATAAGAAATTGTGCATTAATTTTACTTCTGCCCAACGGTGATGTAAAATGTTTGCATGGATGAATAATAAGTTTTAATTTGACCAACGTTGAGTTAAAGCATGGAATTTTATGTATAAATGTTTCTTACTTACTTTGGTGTGATTTCGTGGAGGCAAATGCATTGTGAATATTGCCAACATCCCGACACTCAACGGAACCAATCACCGTGTGTGGCGGAGAAGTATGAATTGGAACTTGCGTTGGGAGAGGTCGATTTTGCCATCACCTCACCGTGTCCTCATCGAGCCAGAGGACCCGGTGAGAGGTGACAATGAAATCGACGCCGATTTCATTGCCGAAAGCGTGATCATGTGAAATAAGAATGAAATATGACCTTGAACATAGGCAATGGACTCTCTCTAACCGTTAGTGCTCTGTTGGTAGCCAAAGCCACCATAGAAGAAACAGATAAGGGCTCAATCCCTGAATGTGCTACTGCCAAAGAATATCTTGAGAAAATCAAGAGTCAGTTTTCAGTGGGTCTACCAAGGCCACAACAAGTTCACTGATTAAGAAGCTTGTGAATGAGAAATTCACTGGTGGTAGCATAAGAGAGCACATTTTGAAGATGAACACTACGGCATCCAAGCTAAAAGAAATGAATTTGAAGGAGGAGGATTTCCTGATTCATTTGATTTTTGCTTCTTTGCCAAAAGAATATGACACCTTCATTGTGAACTATAATATGCAGCCTGAAAGATGGGGCATAGAAAGACTCATCTCAATGTGTGCTCAAGAAGAGGAGAGGATAAAGTCCTCACAAGGTGAATATGCTCATTTTGTGAAGGACAACAAAAGAAAGAACTTTAATGGCAAGAATTCTAAACCACAAGGGAAACCTAAGTGGGATAAGACCTCTTCCTCCAGTTCACAGGGAAAGAAACCCCAGGATTCTGAGAATCAGCAGTATGGTGGAGCAGAAAAAGATCAGTGCAAGCACTGCTTCAAGAAGGGACACTACAAGAGGGATTGTCCAGACTTCCTGAAATCTCTGCTAAAGAAAGGTGATGAATTTATTACATTTGTAGATGAATCTCTGTATTTATGTTATGATAAATCCACTTGGTGGGTTGATTCAGGAGCAACTACTCATGTTGCAAATTCTTTACAGGGGTTAAGTGGGACGAGAACCTTGCAAAGAGGAGAAAGAACGATTAAAGTTGCAAATGGACTGCAAGCCAATGTTGAAGCCATTGGAGATTTTTCTTTAGAATTGAATAATGGTTTTGTACTTAGACTTAAAGAAGTACTTTATGTTCCCTCTTTGCGTAGAAATTTGATAAGTGTTTCGAAACTTGATGATGATGGAATTGATTGTCATTTTGGTGATGGCAAGTGTAAGATACTAGTTAATAATAAATGTGTTGGTCTTGCCTTCCGACAAGACAAGCTTTATTTATTATCTCTTCTTGAGAATGCGAACAATGTATGTGATGAGAATGTGAATGATTCCCCATCTGCGGATGTAACTAAGAAGTTTAAAGAGAATTGATATCTTGTCTCTTGAAATTATGGCATTGTCGCTTGGGCCATATTTCGAGGGGAGAATGGAACGATTGGTTAAGGAATCAATTCTCCCGCACTTAGAATTTTCAGATTTAGAGCAATGTATTGATTGCATCAAAGGAAAGTATGTCAAGAAAATTAAGAAAGATGCCAAACGTAAGCACGGTATTTTAGAAATAATCCACACAGAGATATATGTGGTCCTTTTTCCGTGAAAAGTGTGGATGGTTATGACTCGTTTATAACATTCATGCACGACTACTCTCGTTATGGCAATATTTATCCAATTAAAGAAAGATCGGAAGCATTGGATAAATTCAAAATATTTAAAGTGAAGTTGAAAATCAGCACAATAAGAAAATCAAGATAGTACGATCAGACCGAGGTGGAGAGTACTATGGGCTTACATATACCCCATATGGCCAAATTCGTGACCATTCGCAAGGTTCCTACAGAAAATGGCATAGTTGCTCAAGACTCACACCGTGGGAGCCTCAAAGCAGAATGGAGTGGTGAAAGACGAATCGCACTCTTAATGGATATGGTAAGAAGCATGATGAGTTACTCCACATTACCGATTAGTTTATGGATGGAGGCTTTGAAAACCGCCATTCACATACTTAATCGAGTACCAAGTAAATCGGTGCCTAAAAAAACACCGTATGAATTATGGACATGAAGAGAACCTCACTCAACCATTTGCGTGTGTGGGGCTGTCCAAATTGAGGCAAAAGTGTTTAACCCAAACATAGGAAAGTTAGACTCTAAGACACGGTCAATTGCCATTTTATTGGCTATCCAGAAAGATCGAAGGATATCGCTTCTATTGTCCCAGACAGATATACGAAGATTGTAGAAACAAGACACATGTTGTGTTCTTGGAGGATAACATGATCGGGGAGCATGGTAGCACGAGAAATCAGCCTACAGGAGAAGCGGGTACATGTACCCACTCCGATGGTTGAAGAACCATTCTTCACGCTTAATCGCCGTCATTGTTGCACCGACAAAGGCAGACATCAGTAGTGCCAACACTTGTTGCAAGTTCTCCTGCATGCGACAATGAATGAACATGAGGAACCTGTCCTTGAGGAACCTATCCTTGAGGAACCTATAGAACCAAATGATGCACATGAGGAAGAACAACAATGCCAAATGTGGAACAAGTGCTGGGAGGCACCTAGAAGGTCTCAAAGAATAAGAAGATCAGCTATTATCGATGACTATGAAGTTTATGAAACAGAAGAATGTCGATGGGGATGATCCCACCTCATTTGAAGAAGCCATGAGAAGCGACCACTCATCAAAGTGGCTTAAGGCCATGGAAGATGAATTGAAATCAATGAGTACCAATAAAGTTTGGGACTTAGAAAATATTCCTAAAGGAGCCAAAAACAAGAGGGTCGTAAATGGGTCTACAAACGAAATATGACTCCCAAGGGAATATAGAAAGATTTAAAGCGCGACTTGTATGTAAAGGCTTCACGCAAAGAGAAGGATTGATTACAATGAGACGCTTTTTCCGGGGTCTCATGTAAAGATTCCTTCAGAATTATAATGGCACTTGTAGCCCACTATGATTTGGAGTTGCATCAAATGGATGTAAAGACGGCTTTCCTAAATGGGGATTTGGAAGAAAATGTTTATATGGCACAACCGAAAGGTTTTGTCGTAAAAGGAAAGGAAAATATGGGATGCCGCCTGAAGAAATCAATCTACGGATTGAAGCAAGCTTCAAGACAGTGGTATTTGAAGTTTGATAGAACGATAAAAGGTTTTGGGTTTGAAGAAAATGTTGAGGACACTTGCGTTTATGCAAAGTTCAAGAATGGAAAGTACATATTCCTAATTTTATATGTGGATGATATCTTGCTTGCTAGTAGTGATATCAATCTACTAATGGAAACGAAGAAATTCTTGTCCTCAAACTTTGATATGAAAGATCTTGGTGAGGCCTCGTTCGTTTTGGGAATAGAGATTCACCGAGACAGGAGAAAAGGGGTTCTAGGATTATCGCAAAAGGCATACATAGAAAAGGTCCTGAAGAAATTTAGTATGCATGCGTGCAGTCCTTCACCTGCTCCTATAGTCAAGGGCGATAGATTTGGGGAACATCAATGTCCCAAGAACCAATATGAAATTGACCGAATGAAAGCGGTACCGTATGCTTCAAATTGTTGGAAGTTTACAATATGCTCAAGTGTGTACACGCATACGACTTAGCTTTTGTTACCGGGTTACTTGGCGATATCAAAAGAATCCGAGAATTGAACATTGGAAATTAGTGAAGAAAGTCCTGCGTTATTTCTGTGGTACGAAAGGCCTCATGCTTACGATAGAAGATCTCGATTCCTCGCAGATAGAGGGGTATTCAGATTTCGATTATGCGGGAGAAGAAAGAAAATCCACGCGGGATATATATTTACTCGCAGGAGGGGCTATATCGTGGAAAAGCTCCAAACAAATCAGAATCGCATCCTCGACAATGTATGCCGAGTTTGTAGCATGCTATGAGGCACGGGCAAGGTGAACTGGTCAAGAAATTCATACCCGGATTGAAAGTGATTGATGATATAAATGAACCACTGCGATTGTATTGTGATAACAATCCAGTGGTACAGTACGCTCACAACAATAGGTCAAGTGGTGCTGCCAAACACATTGACATAAAGTACTATGTTGTGAAAGATAAAGTTCGGGATCATATAATAAATCTTGAGCACATAAGCACAGAGAAAATGCTCGCGGATCCGCTCACAAAGGGCTTACCACCCAACGTGTTCAGAGAACACGTAGCCGGCATGGGTTTAAGGGAAAGCCTATGATTCCCGAACATCTGAAGGGCCCAAAGAAAGTTTACATTTCAAAACGGAGAATTGTATTGTGGCTGTTAGTCTAACGGCACTAATTGTTGTGACGATGGGACAGTTCTATGCACTAATCTGTGATGAAATAGGATGGAAGCAAGAAAATATGAATTGAAAGTTTTGAGTATGAAATTAAAGAACGAAGAATAGATGAGAGATCAAGGGGGAGAATGTTAGTATTGATCTCCCACCAGTTAGGCCCAACGGCCTAACTGGGCCTTGTCTCAGCATACGATCGGGGCGCCCAACCCTACATGGTTGGTGGGGCCCTCGTCGACAACCGCTTATAAAGGAAGGTGGGGGCCGGGCTCGTAATACGAGGGTTCGCCGCCGCCACCACCCCACCGACATCCTAAACCCTAGACCCGATCGAAAGTAGGGCGCCGCCAATGACGGAAGTGCCATCGACACGCGCAACGCCACCCGACGCTCACATCGCCGCCGAGGACGCCACAAGGCACGACTCACTCTCCACCGACTGTCATCGCCGCCGGCTTGCAGATGGCATCCAACAACGAAACCCCGGCCGGAGCTTCAACAACTACGGCATTTGACGGTTTGCTACTTATCACCTATCTCTCAATCTCTCTCTGTGAAATCCGATTGATCTATTACTGTGCTAAGAAAACCGATCCGATGAACATACCTAAGAACTGTAAATCTAACACTACTACCTTCCACGATTCCAGCTGCTTGTGATGTAGTACGTACTACCGAAGTACTGATTGACTCAACCATCCTCCCTCCCGCCCTCTCTCTCTCTCTCTCTCTCAATGCCGGTGTACGCATGTATGCGTGCGAGCGCGTGAGTGTCCACCGTGCGTGCTCTGAAATGGAAAAAGAAAAGAAAAGCAAGAGAAAAAGGGAAGAAAAAGAAAAGACAAGCCGCCGATCGGGCTGTGAGGAAGCTAGCACTTTGCGGACGGCTGGCAGTTATTGGGTGTCAGTCACGAGCCGACAAGGATAGCCTTCAGTTCGGTCAAGATACTGAACTCCCTCCTGAAAAAAAAAAACCAATTCTAACTTTAAATCTGGACCATCCACCCACCTGGAGCACCCGTCCATCCCGTCCGTCCGTTGCTCGCCCCGGCCGGTAGCAGTCGTAGTGGCGGGCTGGCGGCCGCCGCGACCCACCGTGCACCCCTTTCCACATTGATTACACCACTACTACACCCTGTGTGCCTCTCCGTGCTGTCCTTTTCCTTTTTTGTGCCGCCTTGAATTGAAGCGGCCGTACCTGTCTGTCCACTGGGCCCTGTTGCCGGTTGCCCACAGATCGGCGGGGCGGGGCGCATCGCATATATCCGCTCTCGCTTATCCTCCACCACCGCTCACTTCCTCTCCATCCATCGCCCGTCACTCCGCTTTTCAATTCTATGCCCCCTTCTCCACGCCCGAATAAACCCTTCCTTCTCTTCCATTCCTTCCTTCCTTCGCCGCCAAGTAACCAATCCATCCATCGTCCACCGAGCGAGCTGGAGGGACGAGAGCGCGCTGCAGCAGGATCGAGAGGCCAGCAGAGACGGTGGACGATGAAGCTGGTGTGGTGCCCCGACACGGCCTCCAAGGCCTACATCGACGGCGTCCGTGCGATCGCCAACGACGCCGCCACCGACGGTTCGCCCGAGCTAGCCGAGCTCGTCGCCGCCATGGCCGGCGGCTGGAACGCCCAGCTCATCGTCGACGCCCCGTACGTGGACGTGGACGCCTCGCCGCCGCCGTCTAGCAGCCGCCGCCCGCCCGCCACCAGCCTCGCGCTCGCCGCCGCCGCGCGCCGCACGGGCGGCCGCTACGCCCGCCTCGACAACGACAACGACAACGACGGCGCCACGACTCAGGAGGCCATCTCCTCGTCCTCCGCCGCCGAGGCGGCCATGGCGCGGCTGGAGGGCGTCGACCTCCTCGTGCTGGACGCGCGGCGGCGAGACGCGGCGGCCGTGCTGAGGGCGGCGAGGCCGGGGCCCAGGGGCATGGTCGTGGTGCGCCACGGCGACACCACCGGCGGCGGCGTCCGGCGCCGCGCTGCCGACTCCGCCTCCGCCTCCGCCACCGCGCCGTGGGGGATGATGGCGGCCGGGACCAGGGTCGTGCGCGCCGCCTACCTCCCCATCGGCGCCGGCGGCGTCGAGGTGCTGCACGTCGGGGTCGGCAAGGGCCCCAGCCTGCCGACGGCGCAGCAGCAGAGCAGGAGGTCCGGCCGTGGGCGGTGGATCCGCCACGTCAACCACCGCACCGGCGAGGAGCACGTCTTCCGGCGCCAGTAGCCTACTGCAGCTTGCACCACCGCCCTTGGTTACCGGGGACCAACCAGGCTACGTACAGCTAGCTGGCCGCAACGGATCAAAGTCAACGAAAGTTCGTGCAGTGTCCTCCCAATTAACACGGCAAAGCTAGCCTAGGTGTTAATTTTCTCGTTAGATTCGTTGAACCTACCCGCGAAAGTGATCGAGTATTCCTTACTATATATCCGGGTGGAAATGTGACGAGTCATCATGGTGTATATATACTACAGTACATATAGTCGTACTACGACGACCCTTCTTAGCTATAGCTCCTTATTAATTTGTGAATTACTGATGATGCGTGCTTTAAACATTATAGAAGATCTCAGGCTTTTGCTTATGTGGAAGAAAGAGGAGAGAAAGAAATATACTCTTATTTCCTAGGCTCGAACGAACTACGAGACTATTATTTAGTTTACTGCATACCTCAATTTCTTAGAGGTGCCCTTATTACGACTTTTAGGGGGGAAAATAAGCGTTATATTCTAGTGGTATTAAGAAATTTCCGTTTGAGGAAACTCCCATGATAATTGGATCATAAATCATGATCTCTTAATCGTCAATTCGTCATAAGGAAGTAGAAAGGTCCTCCCATCCTTACTTTTCCATCCATAAGGACACATCCTGCCACAGCCTTATTACGATCATGTGCTTCCACCTCTATTGGATAGCCGACGGACCTCAGCAGTAGCTAGTCGAGTACTCCCTCCATCCCTAAATATCTGCTATTTTCGCTTCCCGAGAAATAATTTTGACTAAATATATGTAAAAAATATTAATATTTATGGTACATAATTAATATCATTAGATAGATATTTGAATCTAGTTTTTTAATAAATTTATTTGGAGATATAAATATTGCACGTATTTTCTACAAATCTAGTCAAACTTTCGGCACGGAAACCAACGATGACAGTTAATTGGGGACAGAGGGAGTATATATCTAAACCTAAACCACTTACGCAGTCTTTCACACACTTGCCATTCTAAAATCGCATCCTTGACCCACGACTTCCGTGAGTAGCCTTCTCGCCATCCTACCAAACATAGCATGCCAGCCTTTAATGAGGTTTTATTCTAGTTTAATCTATATTTAGTAGGCTACAATACAAACATTTTTTATGATGTTGCAATGTTTTTAATAAGATAGAGAAGAATTGAGTTTTATTTGGATGAACTCTGTTGGCTCGGTTTTTTACTCTAGATGGTCATGGAATAGAGAAGAATTGAGTTTTATTTGGATGAACTCTGTTGACTCGGGTTTTTACTCTAGATGGTCATGGAATTAAATGTCTATAAAATACTAGAATGAAACCATGTATGGATGATAGTTGTTTCAACCATGTCTCATTTTATTTTAAATAACATGGTATTTGTGAAAACAATTGTATAAAACTTTTCACCAAGAATGACCTATTTCCTTTTAGCCCTTAATATCTACGTCGGTTCGTAATATGTGCCAACACATATACAGTATATTCGATGACGTATCTGAACCAATTAGTATTATAAGCCAGCATGAATACTTAGCATACGTGTCACCTACTTAGTAACACGATCTGGTATGTATAGTCATCAAGGCACCATGTAGATACACTTCAGACTTAGTATTATTGCTAGCTAGATTCACTGCCGGTTAGGAATGCCCCATCACTAGCGAGTTTCACTTCACCCTGTTGGTGATAATCGAGCTAATGACCGCCGGTTTGCATCCGATGATGATAAAACTAATGTCACCGCCGACTTGATTAACCACATGGTGGTGATAAGTTGACAATGACGCTATCTTCAGTAACCAACCAGTGGTGAAAATCAATTGTAAAAACAAAAAAGGTCATTGACCATGGGGAGAGGTTGTGCTAGTGCCAACAAACACCCACCTCGGGCTCTCGGGATGCCGGCCCGCCCCCCCTCCCCATGGCGAACCGTTGAGCACCGGGGGGAGGGGGGCTACGCCAGTCCTCCAAGCCACCTCCGCGTGCACTCAAGGCCGCTGGGCATGGAGAGGATGAGCAAGAGCAAAGGGAGAGGAGAGAGGCCGGTGCTCTTGTGGGTGTGGAGAGAGGGAGAGGAATGGGAGAGACTAGAGAGACTGAGCGGGCATGAGAAAGGAATGTAGAAAGACTGAGTAGGTGTGAGGTTGAGTCCAATAGATTTCAGCAATAAAATTTTAGGTGTGGTGGTGTTATATTATCAATTTATAATAAACACCAAATAATATTATTACTATCGGTTGTACTACCACTACCGATCGTAGACATGAACCAGTACTCCAGTAGTGATTCTATATCTATGGTAGCGCGTGCTATTCGAGGTTTTGGGCTCCAAGGACAAGACAAGGTCAGGATGTGTGCTACCAGCCAAACAGGGGTGTATGACCATGACACTCCGTGTTGGGTATCAGTATTAAGGATACCCGGAAGTGAGAAGCTGATGGCCACGTGACAATAATTTGCACGGATGATCAGAGGCGTATCTAAGGTCTCGCCCGACCCTGAGGGCGCGGGCCTCGTGTCGCCCAACCCCGAGGGCGCAGGCTCCGCCTCGCCAGACCCCTCGGGTGTGGGCCCTATGTCGCCCGACCCCGAGGGCGCGGGCTCTGCCTCGCCAGACCCCTCGGGTGCGGGCCGCGTGTCGCCCAATCCTGAGGGCGTGGGCTCCGACTCGATCGACCCCTCGGGCGTGGGCTCCATCTCGCCTAACCCTCGGGCGCAGATTCCGTCTCGCCCGACCCCTCGGGTGAGGACTCCGCCTCGCCAGACCCCTCGGGCGAGGACTTTGCCTCGCCAGACCACTCGGGCGTGGGCTCCGCCTTGCCCGATGGGGTCCGTACCACCCCCAACACGTATCCAAGAGTGTGGACCCTGGGTCAAACTTCTGACATCGGAAAAGGGAGTAGGCACATCTTGACATGACACATGGCCACGATGGGCCACGCCCGGGGGCTCACGTCGCCAACAGCGTCAGTCGTGCGGACACTGTGCTTCCTAATCCCCATACGGTCGCTGACAGGGGTATTGGCTAACCATGCCGCTCGCCGGGACGGAGTGGAGCTCCACGATCGGCTGACGATGCCCGCGATGATGAACAGGAGCACGACGTGAAGCCGTCCCCGTTGTCGTCTACAGCATCGGCGGGACCCGCATAAAGGACACGAAGGGCGCCGTGGTCCCGGAGGCCTTCGGCTCTTAGCTTTTCTCTCTCTCTCTCTCCCTCTCCTTTTCTTCCTCTCGTGTAACCTACGCCTTCCCCTTCTTCTATAAAAGGGGAAGCAGGACACCCTACATGGGGCACGACTGAACGGCTAGACGAGCTCAACTAGACTCAATGCCATTCAACTTTTTCACCAGAGACTTGGGATCCGTTCTCTCTCTCTCGCCTGTTTGTAACCCCTACTATAAACTCAGTGCTGGTAACACGAGCAGCCTCAGACTGGACGTAGGGACATTCCACCCGAATCCGTATAAATCCTTGTGTCCTCCGAGCACACCATCCGGACCAGACGCGCAAATACAAATTTACTAGCCGGTGATTCGAAACACCGACACTCCGTCAAACAGAGTACTCCCTCCGTCCTAAAAAGACTGCAATTGTAGTATTCAAAATTTGTCCAAAAAGACTGCAATTGCAAGGGGCTCCGGAGAATTCATAGTGAGGAAGCTTCCGGAGCTCCGAAGTCGTTGGACAAAGAGTGTGAGGATTGGGCTGATCTTTATGGGGTCAATTTAGTAATTTACCACCAATCCTTGGTATTCGTGTCTAGTCTTACAATTGCGGACTTTTTTTTTGACAGAGGGAGTATTTCTTCTGGGCTTCCTCGATCGAGCTCCGGTCTTCCGCAAAGGCTATGAGGAACAAGCGTAAATTATTGGCTATTTGGACTCATATATGGGCTTGAACAGGCGTGAAATCTTGGCTATTTGGACTCATATATGGGCTTGCAGAACGGTGAGTGTGGGCCACCTGGGCAACTTTTTTGCGTTGGCCCAAGTGTTTCTTCCACATTCCCTGTTGATGAACGTCGGTAAAGCAACAATTCCAAATCCTCCGTACCGTAGCTCCTTTTGACTGTGTGCTCAAAATTCAGTTTCTACACTTTGCATTTGCTAATATAAATATCTCACGCATTTGTATATATAATATATAAAATAAATCTATAATACAATACACGCGTACATGCAACTCCGTATTACAGTAGTATACAATAATAATAATTTAGAATGCAGTAGTCAAGTCATTCGGAGCCTGAAAAAGGGCTACAGTGCGAGCACGATCTCTAAGCTAGTGACCGAAGCAGTCGACGAGGATGGACAGAGCCATCTCGGCGGTGAGACCCGGCGACGGCGACGGTGCGGCGGCTGCAGCATGAAGCGCATCGTCGGCATCGCCAGACGAGCCGGAGCCACCCGTTCCTGAGCCGTTTGGACGACGACTCGCAGCCGCAGCAGGCTCCGACGAGGCGCGACGCGGCGGCGGCACGGCCCCGGCTTCGGGGCGTCGCCGAGAAGACGACGCGGAGTTTGGCTCGCTGGTGGGTGCAGAGCGCAGCATTGGTGTTCGATGTGTTCGCGGTGTGACTTGTGAGCGCGGGGAGGCACACGACGTCGTGCGGGCTCGTTTGTAGTATTGGCGGTGCGGTGTGGTCGGCGCGTGCATACGCGACGGTCAGAGCGCGCACGGGTGACGGGACGCGTGTCGGCACGCGGTGGTCAGGGAGGCGCGCGCATCCCGTGGGGAAACCAGGGGCACACGCACATGCCCCTGCAATGGAGACGACGGGCGGCTGCGGTTTTGCGGGGCCAGACCACAGCTTCTGTATTGTTCGCGGGTCCGCGTCGCAAACGTGATTGTTGGAAAAGGCACTGGCCAGCGGCGTGGAGTGGAGTGCTTGTCAATTCCGTTCAAGAAACTACGACCCACCTTCGATTCTCCTTAGGGCAGGCCCTGTTTGCTTGAACTTATTTTATTAGTCATGATATAATATTTTTCTCTCATCTAAAATCAGTCAATAGTACTTTACAGTCTGACTTTTTAGCGAATAACGATGCTCTGTTGTGCTCATGGTGTGCTGATGGCTACTCTGTTTTCTGAGTTGCAAACTAGCAATTGGTTGTACACTCAAGCAATGAACTGGTGGGAGCTCTCTTCCCCTCCCTTTACAATAAAAATAAAAATAAATCCGTTCCCGAGACTATTCTGTTTTTTTCCTCATGGAACAGAACATTCCGGAACTGGTCAATACCGTAATACCGTTTAGACTTTTTTTTAACAAAATTATAATATATATAAATAATTCTATATATAAGTAACTATATACGATATATTCTCATACAACTTTAGTAGCGACCATTCCAAAAAATATATAGGCTTATGTTTAAGATATCATATAATTTAACAGGTTTATAAATTGTACATTAAATCAGATATTACTTGATTCTTAGCCGGTACCGATATTGGCCGGAATAGCTGGTATTGAGGTCGGTACGTGATAAGAATGTTTTAATACCGGTCTAGCACCGGTATGATATATACTCGTCATTCCAGGTGGTAGTGGTATCGGAATGGTATTGACATGCTTGGCGTATATGCTAAGGCTACCTAATGAAACACCACCTACTAACAATGAGAGTTTTTTTATTATATATTTTTAACGTTTCTCTAAATCATATTTTTAAAATAACCCATCATATTTCTATTTTTAACTCTTTTGGCCGTGTCAGGCCGTGTGGCGTGGCAAAATCACCGTACACCATGTGCATCAGCACGGGCAAGGCGTGGCGTGAAAGTCAGAACTTTTGCAGCGGTGTTGCACCGCCACCTGGGCCGGGCCAAGAGTCTGACAATTTTATTTTTATTTGGGCCCAGCGTATGCCTCTGTTTTTTCTATTTTCCTTTTTCTTACTATATAATCTCTAGTAAGAAATGGATTTACATGACGCTAAATGCATGAGAAGTGCACTGCACTTACATAAATTCTTAGAGTGGATTTCTTTAGAGTAACTATGGTAGGAGATTTTTTTAGGAAACAAGAGTGGGAGCCCCCTACTAGTTAATATATATCTATACCTAATAATAAAAAGGCAAAATTTCCGCCGTATTTTTTTTTCCAGCCTCTTCCTCCTCCAAGAGTAGTGAAGATAATAGAAACAAAATATAGGGTTCCAGATATAAAGATACTAGAGAGAAAGAAAATGTGGAAGGGCCTTAATAGTTTTTGAAATATATCAGGGTTCCTGATGCAAAATGTTCAAATCCGAGTGGGTCTCTCTGGTGGGCTTTTTTTTCGACCTAGGTTGGATTCTTGCAGTTGGGCTGGCTTCGTTGTGGGCTGGATCAAGCCTATGCAAGCATTTTTCCTTATGCAAGCCTTTTTCCATTTCTTTCGTTTTTCTCTTTTTCTATAAAAATAGAGATATTGCAAAATTCGTCAAAATCATAGAAAAATCATAAAAATGCCAAACCAGTTTAGCGGCACAACTAAATATTTCATGAACCGAAAACTTCGTAGATTATTATCTAACGAAATCTTACAAATGTATTTATTTAATTCCTAACGAGGACTGCCGTCTGAAAATTCAAGAGAGGTCTCAGTCACCGGTGGACAGACAAATCCTTGACACATTGACAAAAAAATTACGGAGGTTGATATAATGCATCAAAAAGCTACAAAGGTCGATATTGAGTCATAGAAACACATGAGTATTATGAAAAATTAAAGTTATGATATACTTATAGCTAAATAATTATGTGCTTTGTAATGAAAGGAAAAATATACCAAGGTGTATTTCAATTTGATACAGGTTTAATAAGACATTGTTATTTATTGTTAGCATTAACTTATATTATGGATGTCACGGTCATCATAAAATAAATTATAAAAGGATAAAACATAAGTAGATATGTATCATTCACTTCATCGTTTTGCATGAATGCTTGATAGTTTTTTTTTCTCCCATTGCGACACACGTACATATTTGCTAGTATTAATAATAGAAGAAAAAAGGATGTGTCCAAGCAACAGAATTCAAGAAATGGAAAAGGACAAAAGAATATAAAGAAGATCACAATTGGTACTATGGTAGGCGATTGACCGCCTAAACTTTGATATATAAATGAATATGCAAGGATCAGTGCATACAGGATTTGCAAAATGGGAAGAGAGAGCAGGAGTGCTAAGAACTTTGTCACATTCCAAAAAAAAAAAAAAACTCAACCCAAAAGTTGAAGAAAACGATGGGCAGGCTTTCTAAGCTCGGTGTGACCAGAGGCGAAGATCCAAAGCAGCATTCGAAGAGTTTGGCAGCAGAGACGTCATGGTCATTGAAGGCCTTGGCATTCCTACTCTTCCAGAGAATTCGCATATGTAACTCAAGTACTCAACAACCTTCTCTCAAGTCTTGACCCCATACACATAATTTAGCTCATACCTGAGAATGTCCTCAACGTACAGACATGTCCTTAGCTGTGAAGAATTCCCAACATTTATGTTTAATCTGTTCCCAAGAAAATTCCATTTCCATGAATCTTTTTCTGCTAGTTTCTATTATCGATCCATGATAAATTATCTAGAACTTCAGGCGCATTTGTGAAGGTGCTAACCGATTTTCTTTTTTCTTTCTGCATCCAGCTTGCAGAGAGAGCCTTGCAGCCGGCAAGGCGCGTGCCCAGCCCATAAGTTAAGGAAGTGAGGAACCACATACGGCTGCTCCTCCAGCTCCTGATCCTGTCGTTGCACTGCCTTTCTTGCCCTAGTGCCCCGAGTCATTCGCCGTGTGCTTTGCATTGTCGTGCTTGCCTTCGCAACTTGAAAATATGCAGCACCATGTTTAGACTTCAAAGCATCTGGTACACTAATGTGTCTGTGTTTTGGCAGAAGTAATCTACAGCCTTTGGTAGTGCGATCTCTTCCAGCTGTGCCAAGGTAATGCCTGTATGAGCGCAATGTTGCTCCTCACTGTGATTCACCACTATAACTGAGCTTTTATCCGCAGCCAGCAGGTCCTCTGAAGAGCCATGGGGCATAAACAGTAGTCCAGCTATCAGATATTGAGAATCTTGCAGACAAAAATCGCCTCCATGCAGTGAGACTTGACACTGCAAGTGCACTCCAATAACTGATTCTAGAGAAATATCTAGCGTGCCTGTGTTGCTACTACAGTGAAGTTCATGCTGGTCAAGCTCCTTGCAACATGATGGGTTTGGGCGATTCCATTGAGAAACACAATTATGAAGATTCTCCCAATGTTTTTCTGGCGTGAATCAAGAAATGGCACCCATGAGAAGTCTTGTGTAGGTAGTTGCATAAGCTTATTCCTAATAATTTCAACTTTAGACTTAAAAAAGGTGTGTACAACCTCAAGCAATCAATGGCAGTTCCAACTATGTCCGTACTCTCTAAAAGTTGTAGAGTGACACTATAGAAAAAACTATTCTCGGGTGCCAGACCATCTTTCTGGATGAAGAACAGGACAACCTCTATTCCATGCTCTGGAGTACTGAAGGGCAACCACAGCAAAAAAAATGTGCTCTGATTTCCCAGATCGATATTGTGTTGTAGCTTCTTGCCTGTAAAAAGGTTTTTGACAAAAGGGTTGAAGGGCATGTGACAATGCGGTGTGCAACCAAGCTCTATGAATCTCAAGAAGTCGCTAGCACCATCTGCATACCACTCAAATCTTCGAACAATGGATCTGCTTAGCTGGTTGTTGAGACCAAAGGTAGAAGAGATAAATGACGTGGTAGCATGTGCTATCCGTTTAGGAAAGGCTGAACTACTGACCTCCTGTTCCATCTTTTCTTCTTCCAGGATTCTATTCTTGCACTTGTGGAGCACGTCGTCGCACTCTTGAGCAGCACGCTTCAGATTTTTCCGCCAACACAACAACGATGCATCAGTGATCTGCCACTTTTCAGATGTCTCGAGAGCAGCCTCCAGCTTGATGTGCGCCATGTCTAGCCTCTCCAAGTTTTCGTTGTCCTTCGATTTCTCTTTCCCCTCATGCCTGTCAATCAGATCAGATAGGATTTGGCTAACTGCCCCTTGGACAACCGCAGAACCGACCATCTCTGCCATTAGGACTCAAGCATCTATAGCGTCCCTTCCCTGCTCATGAAAAGTAGCATATACCATTAGTCAGCACACATGAGAGAGTAAAAATATGGAATTTTGATCACAAGCAAGGATTTAGCTGAGTGGCTGTAAGAATCTACCTTTGATAGAATTGCATGGGAGTAGTGATCAGCTTAGCTGTCCTGTGTATGAAGGTATCTCTATAAGGAGGTGTTGGTCTCCATAAGCCACGGAAATGTTGGTTCAAGAAGGGATATGTGAGTTCAATCAATGATGGTAGAGTCTCTGCTTCTATATATGCATATAATTGACTAACCTTCATTAAGTGGTGGCAAGTTGACGAAGCACATGCTGTGTGAATAATCAAATGGAGGCTGCTATGCTTCTCTTTACACGTTTGAATATAATTGGCTAACATAGTAGTGACAAGTTGAACCATACGGAGGCTGCTGTGCTAATAAACTGAAAGAGAACAAGGGGAAATATAATGCGTGAGCTTCAACATCTTTCATCCATTATATTAGTTCAGCAGCGTACAGGGAACTCAGAAGGCTTGGTCCTTTGCAGGTGAACATGGAAAGCTTGAAACCTCCCCTTGCTCCATGGCATTCTAGTCAAACGCGTGGGGCCCAGAAGCTAGAACCTGCAGCGGTGTTGCACCACACCACCTGGGCCAGGCCAAGAGTCTGACAATATTTATTTTGGACATACCCCTATGTTTTTCTATTTTTCCCTTTTCTTACTATATATAATCTCTAGTGTGAAATAGATTTACATGAAGCTAAACACACGAACAGCGCACTGCACTGCACTTACATAAATTATTAGAGTGGATTTTCTTTAGAGTAACTACGGTAGGTGATTCTTTTTGAGGAAACAGGAGTGGTAGCACCCTACTGATTAATAATATATATTAATCATAAAAGGAAAAAAAGATGTGTCCAAGCAACAGAATTCAAGAAACGGAAAAGGACAAAAAGAATATAAAGAAGATCACGATTGGTACTATGGTAGGCGATTGCCAGCCTGATCAACAATGAAAGCCTCTGCTTCTCTTTACGCGTTTGAATATAATTGGCTAACATGCATTAAATGATGACTTGTTGAACCATATGGAGGCTTCTATTCTAATCAGCGCAGACAACTGGAGAAAAATAGGAAATATGTCAACTAGAACTTCTCTCATCCATGAGTTCAGCGCCGTACATGGAACTCAGAAATACTTGGTCCTTACCAGATGAATGATGCAAAGCTTGCCACTGGCAATTTGTAGTGGGCAAAGCAAATATTTTGAGTCTTTGGCAAACTTTTTTCCATGGTGTACCAGTATGGCCTAACGTCCACTAGTCACCTACAATCTCCGTACGCCTTAGTTTTCTATACTTCCTTCACCAGTTCACCTCATTGTGTTACTGATCATCGATAGTCAAAACTCAAAAGGACAACATATGTATACACCTCAGAGTACAGAGGACTCCTGTATATCCTGTAAGATGTATGACAGAGTGCAGAAGTGCAATGACAGATCAGAAAGCTTCACAGGCTTCACAGCCAATTAAGCGAAAGAAGATTTGCTCGTACATGACCATTGAGGCATTGACTACATCTAGTCCACTGTAGTAGAAGAAAATTTGTGCCTTTTCTTTCTCTCCTACAGTAGGTCCTAACCTAGCTAAAATCGCAGAGCACCTTGTTATAAATCTCACATCGACTGACAGGCTGCTCGACGCCCTCGACGCAGGGCAGGTTGTGGCATCTGCGGTGGGGAGTAAATCGAGCTCACCTCTAGCGCGGCCGCACGGAGTAGCGGCGGACGGCGACTCCACCGCCATCTCCGCTCATTCTTCGTTCCTTCTCGAATCTCGACGGCGCCGCCGCCCCGTGCACCCTCCTCGACCGACCGACGAACTCTGCCACCTGCCCACCTCGGCAAACCACTGCCACGTGGGACCCAAGGGCAAACCTACAGCTCTTTGCTCCTCCAGTGGCGTGGCGCTGCTAACTGGGCCGGGCCAACAGTAACAACTTTTGTTTTGGCCCAGCATGTCATGTCGTAGAGGACTAGCCGACTGGGACGCGTGGGCGCAGCAGTGGCGGACGACGCCTCGGCCGCCAAGTCCGGCGGTTTGGCCTTGTCCTCCATGGCCCCCCGCCCACAAAACGCGCACCCTCTCTCGCCTCCCTAACCGGTCGTCGCTCGTGGGATCCTCCGCGACGGCGGCGTGCCTCTCCACTGTGTCCGGCAAAAGCACTGCAGTGGGGTCCCATAATCCACAGCTTTCCCCAGCAGCCAGCGGTGTGCAGTGCGGCGAGAACTGGGCTAGGCCTAGGCCTAGAGGCCAGAGCGTAATAAAATATTCGTTTTGGTCCAACTAACAAATATTCTTTGTGGCTTTTTCTATTTTTATTTATGTTGTAGCCTTTATTTTAGTAAAAAAAACAAATGTCACCGTCATCTTTGGATTTAGTCCCACATCCATAATTGATTATGGGGAGCATCACATATAAGGCGGGGCAGCCCTCTCCTGTTATACAGTATTTTGGGTTGAGTTAGGTATATGCCTTAATATGTTGTGTGCTCTGATGGACCTAGGTTTAAGGAGGTGCCGACTCATGGACATAGTGAGCTAGGTTGGATTCGCTACGCACTCTAATAAGAATATAATATTTGAGTCCATGGTCAGAAAACTTGATGGCAAGGGAGTGTAACTTATAAAGTGGGGGCAGCCTTCCCCTCACCTATTAAGGTAGTCTTAGGCCGGATGCGCTGCGCACTCTAACATATTTATCTAGAATATATACCTTTTTATAATCTATCTAGAATTACAATACTGATAACATTTTTTTTATAACTTAGAAAGATGGACGGCCTAGCTAGATTGCTGTTTCTTTTCTTTTTGTCGGCTGCTCTACTTGGCTGATTTCACAGCTCTTTCTATTTTCGCCATGTCTCAATATCATTCTATATATTTATTGCAGGATCATCGTCCCGGTAGCCTTCGGACTTCTCCGCTAATCAACTGGTCGGACTGCTAGGTTAGGTTTATGGACTTCGTCGCCAATCAGTTGGTTGGGCTGCTCGGTGCATGATTCTTCGCCAACCAATTGTTCGGATTGCCCGCCGCTTCATTGTCCGCTACGTTGGGTGCTCGCCAGCTAAGATGGGGACTCCTCGGCGTTCAGATTGCTCGTCACTTCGCTACTGACCAGTTGGTTGGGCTACTCGGCGCTAGTTTCTTCGCCAACCAACTGGTCGGACTGTTCGTCGCTCGCGCTTTATCATTAGCTACGCTGGGGACTCCTCGGCGTTTGGAGAGATCTCACTCCTGCTCGGCGCTCACTCCTGCTCGGCGTTCACTTCGCCGCCGACCAGTTAGGTGGATTGCTCATCGCATGGGCTTCATCGTTAGCTACGCTGGGGACTCCTCGGTGTTCGGATTCTTCGTGTAAGCGTCGTCAGCTACGCCGGGGACTCCTCGTTGCTCAGACAACGCCAGCTACGCCAGGGACTCCTCGGTGCTCGGACATCGCCAGCTACGTTAGGGACTCCTTAGTGTTCGGATTCTTCGTGCAAGCCTCGCCAGCTAAGCTGAGGACTCCCTTGGTGGTCGAATCTTGCTACGTCTCATCGGTGTGCTATCAAGCTGCTCCATGTTGTTCGGATCAGGGTGCTGATCTTGGGCAGCATGTCTGGGTCTTGATACGCGCATGTCAGATGACGTCGGCAAGCTTTCAGACTTCTTTTCTTTGACCCTGCTACAAGATTCATTCTTCATCTTCCAATAGGCTCGGGAACTAAGTGGCTACACTTCACCTGGCAGTGAATGTAGTGCTTATTTTTTTGATTTACCCTCCTTATTGACTGAGTCTAAGTGGCTACACTTCTCCTAAGTGGAAGAATTTTTAAATTTTATCTTGAGCCCCTTACATCCTTCTAGCAAGCCTTACTTGGCTAAGTCCGAGGTCTCTTAGCCAGTTAAACTGGTCGGCATCGACTTTCACCGCCTAGGTCACTAGTTAAACTGGTTGGCATCGACTTTCACCGCCTAGGTCACCAGTTAAACTGGTCGGCATTGACTTTCACCGCCCAGGTCACCAATTGTTTGGTCGGCTTCGACTTTCACTGCTCGGATCACCAGTTAAACTGGTCGGCTTTACGTTGAACTGCTCGGACTTATTCAAGACAGCGTTGCTCAAAGGATACAAGGCGCTCAGAGACTAGCTGTGGGGGTATGGTCCCCGGTATCCATAAGACAAGACATGGACCGCACCATCAGAGGTGGCCCAGCCCATAAGATCATGGCCTACGGTGCTCGGCTCTGGTCGGCGTGCACTGCAAGACTACAAGAAGATATTGTAATACCAAATAGGCTATTTTCCTTGTAACCCTACCCCACCAGAATATATAAGGAGGGGCAGGGGTCCCCTAGACGAGATATCGAATCTGATACACAATCAATACAATACAACAAAGACACAGGACGTAGGGTATTACGTCAATCAGATTGCCCGAACCTGTCTAAATCGCTGTCTCTGCGCCTTGTGTCACCATCCGGTTCCTATCACGCGCACCTCCACCAATCAATCTACCTTCGATGGATACCCCTCGGAGGACTGCCGAGCATCTTTTGTCGACAATTAGATTAGTGGAAAGAAGAAAGAATGGGAAGAAAACAACCATGGTCAAGCTTTAATTTAATTAATATAAATAAGTAGAAGTTAGGACAACCTTTAAATTCAAGCTGAGACATGGCGTAACCACAATCTAAACGTTCACAAAAGCAACAGAACCATACGGTTACAAATAGGTTTCACTTTTTATTCCCATGTAATTCCCATTACATGATCACTTGATCAGCTGGTCATATATGCATAACTCAAACTGAGATCAAGTGATGTGCTGTACTTCCATAAGTTCCTAATGTAGAATTATAGTAGTACTTCCTAATTTTAAGACCAAGAAAACACAAACCATTGACATGTAAGGCCTTCATGCTATGGGTTTGCCCCTCTTCACTGGAAACAGAGCATCCCCAATATATCTGCAATTTTTTTTTTCTGACAGATTTGCTCTCTTTTCTGAGTAGTAATCCAACCTTTGATCTGTTACGGTTCTCTCTCCAGGTTAAACGATTTAGAATTTCAGGTGCAGCAGTGGTGCACTGGTGCTGCTAACTGACTTTCCTTTTCTTTCTGAATCCAGTCCAAGATCAAGCCTTGTAGCCGAACGGGCGCATGTGCACCCCATAAGTCGATCAAGTGAGAGATCATACGCGTCCGATACTGCAGCTCCTGATCCTTTTGTTGCACCAGTTTTCTTTTCCTAGCTCCCTTAAAAGTTCTCCGTGCACCTGGAGCCTCCATGCTTGGCTTTCCAAAATGAACGTATGCAGTGCCATGTATAGCCTTCCAAAGTATTTGGTAGACCGTCGCTTCAGTGTTTTGTTGGAAGTAATCTATAGACTTTGGCAGCATGATTTCTTTCAGTTGTTCCAAGGTAATGTCAGTATGCTCGCAATGTTTTCCCCTCCTGAAGATCGGCACCATTGTAGAACTTCTATCCGCAGGTAGCATGTTTTGTGAAGAACCATGGGGAGTAAAGAGGAATCCAGCTTTCAGCTTTTGATAATCGCGCAGAGAATATTTGTATTCAGACAGTGAGGTCCGTTGTTGATTATACTCGGATAGTGAGATCTGACACTGCAAATTTACTTCAATAATTGAATCCAGAGAAGCATCCATGCCTAGGTTACTAATATGGCCAACCTTATGCTGATCATGCTGCTTGCAACATAATGGGTCTGGACGAAACCATTGAGTGCTAAAACTATGAAGATTGTCCCAGTGTTTTCTGTGCCATAGATCAACATATGGCACCCATGAGAAGTCCTGCGTAGGTAGCTGAGTGAGCTCTTTCTTGATGGTTTCAACTGTAGGCTGGAAACAAGGAGGGAAGAGCTGCAGGCAGTTCACTACAGTCCCAACAATGTCTGTACTTTCTGATATCTGCAGCATTGCACCAAGAAAGAAGTTATCTTCAAGTGTATTTCTGTCTTTCTTGATAAATACCAGGCAAACTTCTATTCCATGTTCTTTCGTAGCAAAGGGCACCAACCATAGTAGAAACAAAGGGTACTCATTTCCACGGACAATTTTGTGTTGTAGTTCCCTGCCTGCAAAAAGGTGCTTGACAAAAGAGTTGAATGACATCTGACGGGATGGTGTGCCACCAACCTCTATGAATCTCAGAAACTCACTAGCACTATTTGCAAACCACTCGAATCTTCTAACAACAGATCTGCTGGACTCATAGTTGTTGCGGCCAAAGGCAGAGAAAATAAAAGATTTGGTAGCATGTGCTATTCGTCTAGGAAAGGAAGAATTCCTCACCTCCTGTTCCATCTGTTCTTCTTCAAGGATTATCTTCTTGTATCCGTACAGTGTGTCATCGCACTCTTGAGCAGCCCGCTTCAGCTTCTTGCGCCAACGCAACAACGACGAATCAGTGATCTGCCACTTACTGGATGTCTCAAGAGCTGCCTCCAGCTTGATATGCGCCATCTCAAGCCTCTCCAAGTTATCATTTGGATTTGAGTCTTCTTTGCCCTCATACCTGTGAACCAGACCGGATAGAATTTGGCTAACTGTCTCTTGGATAACCACAGAACTGATCATCTCGGTCATTAGGATCCAATAAGTATTTGTAGCATTCCTTCCCTGTTCAGAAAAAAAGCATTTGTACATGAGGAGACTAAATATATGAACAAAATCCCGGGACAGAAAAAAAATGTGTTCCACAGAGGACCTACCCTCAGTTGATGTGCAAGGAAGTGGTGAGGAGTTGTCGCAAGTGTATATAAATATATTCTGGAGGGTAATGTGAATGTGATGCCCAAGATTTTCAGAGGAAAGAGACGTCAAGAAATCAACAACTGGGGTCTGGTAGTGACCCGTGCACAGGAGTTGGTTTGTACAAGGAAAAAACTGATTAATGATTGCTTTTTGGCTTAATTAATGCCTAAAAAAATTATCTCTTTGACTTAACAGCAACATGAGAATCTGCCGGTCTGCACGTGTTTGTGCAAGAAAATCAAATGGTGGGTGGGGTGATATTTGACCAAGGACCAGACAACAAAGCAAATGACAGCCTGAGCACTTCTACTTTGTGCACGAATGAAAAAGGAATTCAGCAAAGTCATGGTGTTTGGAGAGTCTGTACCAGATGAAAAGCTACACGTCACTACTCACTAGCAAAGTCATAGGAGAGCGTACTCTAGGAACTTAGCCATGTGAACAGAATGGCACTGGATGCTTCATGGAAATATCGTCCAAGCTTCCAGAATTCCCTGCACATGCCTCAGAGTTCGGTCGTCGGCCTCTTTACCTGGGTAGTCAGCAGAGCACGGCGCGTCTAGGACAGAGTGGTGCAATTGGTGGAGAAGAAATGCCTGCAGTTTTGGAGTCTAGACCACTGCAGTGCTGCGGTTCTCCGCATTTTTTAGCTCAAGAAACGACGGGCACGCCCATAGTCCATGGAGAACAGTCAAACAGCAGGTACAAAGCAAACAGAAGTCAAAAGTGTCACACCCAAACCATGCACGGGGAAACTGTGGTTTTATCTGCTTTCTAAAATCATCAGGCACAGAGGACTGTCAAATGGAGAAATTGCAGTCAAATAAAGTTTGCAGATGCAATTATCAGCCACAGAGTATATTGTCCTCACTGGAGAGGCAATGCAAGTCACCACTCATAATTTACAGAATGTCAGAGTTTAGGACATGGGGGAGACAGAGCATTACACCAATGTGTTCCAAGTTAGAACAAAACAGAGAGTTGTGCATGGTAGCAAAAGAGCATTAGCTTTATAATTCTCTGAAAAGGAATGGAATAACCCATGGTCCATAACGACCCTCTTAAAATTCACATAGAAATTAACTAGACACCTCTTAAAAACAAATTACAGTTGATATATGATGGTAAAACCATGTCAGCATAGGATCAGCTGGAGAGAAACACGCAGCACCATATAAAAAACTAAAAACAGTTATGTGCTCAACATGCCTCTGTATTTGGAGTATTTATGTTTTCTGCATATTTTTGCTCAGCTATGAATAGTAACTCCAAATGCATGATTTGTTCCTTGAACATCCCATTTCCAGTCTTGTGTTCCTCATTTTCCTTACATGATTTGGAATTTCTGATGTAGCTGCAGAGCTGCTAATTGTTTTTCCTTTTCTTTCTGAATCCAGTTGACAATTGTGCCCTGCAGCTGGACAGGCGCATGTGCAACCCACAGGTTGAGGAATTGAAAGATGGTACTTGTTTTTCTCCCTATCTCCGGATCATGCCATTGCAACATCTTCCCTTTCCTAGGCCCCTGAGAAGTCCTCATGCTTGTTCTTTGTGTGCCCATGCTTGCCTTCTCAACCTGAATATATGCAGCGCCATGTTCTAATTTCCCAAGCATTTGGTAGACTGCCGCTTCATCATTCTTGCAGAAGTAATCTATTGCCTTTGGCAGCATGGTCTCTTCCAGTTGTCCCAATGTGAAGTCTGTATGCAAGAAATGCTGCTCCTCACAGTAGATCACCGGTACTGCAGGAGTTCTATCGACAAGTAGGATGTCTTCTAAACATCCATGGGGGGTAACTAGGAGTCCAACTTTCAGATATGGAGAATCTTCTAGAGAATATTTGGTTTCAGACAGTAAGGACCTATGTTGGTTGCAGTCCAAGACTGAGACATGGCACTCCAGATGTACTTCAATTACTGGTTCCAGAAAAACATCTCGTAATCTTGACCTGTTTAACTTTCTAAGCTTGTGCTGATCATGCTGCTTGCAACATAATGGGTTTGGGCGAAACCAATCTGTGCCAAACCTGTGAAGAATATCCCAATGTTCTTTGTGATGTGTATCAATATCTGGCACCCATGAGAAATCTTCTGTAGGTAGTTGCAGAAGTTTATTCCTAACTGTTTCAACTGCAGACTTGAAATTGAAAAGAGGGGCATATAGCTGTAGGCACTGAATTGCCATCCCTACTATGTCGGTACTCTCTGAAAGTTGTAGCATCAAAGAAAAGAAGAAGTCATCCTCCGATGCATTACCATCTGTCTGAATAAAGATGAATCTAGCCTCTATTCCGTAGTCTGAAGTAATATAGGGCGCCAACTGTAAAAACAAAGGACGCCTGTTTGCCTGAATGATTCTGTGCTGTAGTTTCTTGCCATTCAGAAGATGCCTAACAAGAGGGTCAAAGGGCATGTGGTGGCGTGGCCTGCCACCAAGCTCTAGTAATCTGAGAAACTCGCTAGCACCATCTGTGAACCACTCAAACCTTCGAACAGTGGAGCTGTTTGACTCGTCTTTGTTGGGACTAAAGATGGAGGAAACAAATGACTTGGTAGTATGTGCTATACGTACAGGAAACGAGGACTTTCTCACCTCCTCCTCTGTCTGTTCGTCTTCTAGGATCCTCTGCTTGCATCTATGCAGCGTGTCATCACACTCCTGAGCAGCACGCTTCAGCTTCCCGCACCAACGCAACAAGGATGCATCAGTGATCTGCCACTTCTCTGACATCTCAAGAGCAGCCTCGAGCCTGATGTGTGCCATCTCTAGCCTCTCCAAGTTTCTGTTGGCACTTGATTCCACTTTCTCCTCATATTTCTGAACGAGATTGGATAGGAGCTGGTTCACTGTCTCATGGACAAGTGCAGAGCTGACAATCTCTGCCATCAGGATTCAAGGATCCGTAGTATCCCTTCCCTCTTCATAAAAATTGAACATGAAACAGCACACATGAGAGACTAAACATATGATCTTTGTATCAGAAGCAAAGATTTAGCTTAGCAACTGTAAGGACATACCTTGGACTGAATCACATGGACAGCTATCCTTTTCATGCACAGATATCTCGAGTCCAAATCATAGAATGAAGCAAGATGTGAACTTGAAGAGAACTCAGTGATATATATCAGAGACTTTGAAGGGGAAAAAGAGGTAGGCAAGTCCAATAATTGGTCTCTGCAGGGAAAAAAAGGTAGGCCAGTCCCTCAAAAGTTAATGATGAGAGTCTGCACTTGGTTACACATCTGGATATATAATAGGCACCGAGTAGAGAAAAGTAGGAGAGGTCCGTTCAAAGCTGTGTCATGAGTGGAAAATCAAAGAATGAAGGTTGGTGCGATAAACCAACGGCAGGGAAAGAAAGTGGAATGCAACTTGAGAATAATTTAAAAGGTCTTGGCCTCTCAGATGCTTAAACCGTGCGCCACTTGGAATTCCTTTTCAGGTTTCTTGTTAGCAAGTGGACAATGAGCTTGGAACTTCTTTTTAAAGAGTTTTCGTTAGCAGTGGCAGTTTCTAGTAGATGAAGCCAACGTTCAAGTCTCTGTAAATTCATATTTCTTGTCACGTACTGGTTCACTGATGTCTGATTAACTCATAACATCTTTCCATGTCTCTCCTCATTTAATTTGCTTGCTTGCTTGCTTGATGCCATGGAAGTTTGTTCAAACAGACTACTGTCAATGAAATGGACTGTGTTCGATGCATGAAACTGTAGTACACAACAAGAAAAAAGAAAAAGGAACTATATGTATATGTTTTTCTAACAGTATAGTACATGTACATAGATAAGATTCTAAGAACAGACTGTTATACTACTACGACTGATCCGACTCCGACATGGCCAGATGCCCGGATCTAGTGGTACAAGATTGAAGGCCATGGAGCGAGCAGAGCTAGAGGCCGTCTGGTTTCTGAAAGCAGAGCAGCTAGCAGGCAGAGGAGACGCCGAACATAGCTAGGTTATGTGCCCCTGCCCGGCTGCAGCAGCACCATGAGTTGGGGAAAAAAATCGCGCGTACCTGGAGAGCGCTTGTGTGAGGTGGGAGCGCCTCGGCCGTCATCTCCCGGTCCTTCGCGGCTCCCACTCCTCCTCCACGGCGCCGTGTCTCTATCCTCTCCGAGCGCCGGCCTCCACCGCCGTTCTCCGCTCCGCCCCGGCGCACCATGGCCGTGCGGCCCAGGCGAGTAGCCTAGTGTCGAGGTAGCATAGCGTGGGCCGGGCCCAGAGTTTTGAGCCTTCTTCGCTTGCTCCAAGGGCCCATCGTGTCATCATTATGATATCCTGGGCCGGGCCCAAAGTCCATATAGTTTCATCTTAGCCAAACGTGTCGCGGAAAGCTTCGCTGCCGACCAGTCGGACAGGAGCCCCGCGCCGACCCCGACCCCCCACCCCCCCCCCCCAGCCCACAAACGCGGTCCATTATCCGTCCAAGCGAGCGTGGCCCATAGATGGAGCTGCGAGCGCGTGGGATTCCGAGAGTTACGTACGTAAGTTTTCTTTTCTTTTTCTATTTTTCCTTTCTACTATTTCTTTATTCTTTTCTTTTCTCTTTTATTGTTTTTCGGTTCTATTGTTCTTATCATCTTTTATTCTTTTTTATTTTTCTTTATTTTCATCTTTTATACCTTTTTTATTTTTCTTTTCTTTTCTTCTATTTCTTTTTTTCTTTCCTTTATTTTTTCATTTTTCTTTTTCGGTGGTCTTTTATTATTCTTTTTATTTCCTTATTTTATTTTATTTTTTATTGTATATTTTTCTTTTCTTTTTCTTCTTTCCTTTCATTCATTTGTTTTCCTTTTTTCTTTTTCATGGACTTTTGTCGTTCTTTTTATTTTCTTTATTATTTTACTTTACTCTATTATTTTTTTAATTTTTATTTTTGTTTTTGTTTCATTTCCTTGCTTCTATTTTGTTTTTTATTTTTCCTTTTTTGTTTTCTTATCTTTTTATTTTTTAATATTTACATTTTTAATTTCTTCTTTTTTGTATTTTTGTATTTTTCTTTCTTTTCTTCTATTTATAATTTTATATTTCATTTTTTATTTACAGATATACGTGATGTTCATGTAGTGTACATGTAACGTTCTATGATGTATTTTTTGATGTCCACAAGTAGTAATGTGATGTTCTACGATGTATTTTGTGATGCTCAGTAAGCATACATTGATGTACATTTTTTTCTTCTTTTTATTTAACTCTAATTAATTACTTCACTAATTTTATTATTTTATTTATGTTTTTATGATTTTTGTGATGTTTACGTAGTATACATATGATGTTCTATGCTATATTTCGTGATGTTCGTGTAGTGTTAATGCGATGTTCTATGATGTATTTGTGATGTTCGGTAGTATATATATGATGTTCTATGCTATAATTAGTGATGTTCGTGCAGTGTTAATACGATGTTCTACGATGTTTTTTGATGTTCGATAGCATTTTTTCTTTTTATTTGACTATAATTAATTACTTCACTAATTTTATTTTTTATTTTTTTATTTTTTACATTCCATTATATATATGATATTTACGTAGTATATAGATTATGTTCTATGCTATTTTTTGTGATGTTCGTGTAGTGTTAATGTGATGTTCGACAATTATCTTTAAATACATATTCATCATGAGATAAATGTTACATTAAAATTTTTTATCGAAATGTATCTATGTGGGGTCTTGTTTTGAATGGTTTATTGCAAGGAACACGATAGTGCAATCGGATTTTAATTAGAATAGTTTAGGAGCTACAACTTTTTTTTTACTTCAAAAAGCATGGGATGCGCTGACGTCAGCAATTTTGGCTTTAGTGCATGTCTGCTGCTTGGCTATCTGCGCAGTACGCGGAAACGGTTCAAAAATACAATTGAATTTGTCCCAATACCATGAAGCGCTCACGGGCAGCTCATTATTGGCCATGTTTTATATCATTATTAATTCATTATATATTGGTACTCTCACTATAATGTGGTTAATGTACCTCTATTATGTATCCAGGAGATTATGCTTGCTGGACCACCTCACTTTTGTTCAGCAGGGAGTTGTACAGTTTATTTCGGAAAAAGTTGCATTTTAATTTGTCCATGTTTTCTAGAAACAGCGGCAAGGTCATTGCCCATTCTTGTATGAATTGTTCTTGTATGAATTGTCCACACTACTTGTTTGCATTATCGTTTCTCTTTATTGTCTACGCTACCTGTTAGCATGTACTACAATATCTCTAAAAGTACTTATTTCTTTGCAATGTTTAAAAATGTTCCATACTCAAATTTGCAACATTGTGTTGCAGGTTAATTAGTGGCTGCAAATAAGAGTGCTTTGGAGGATTCAAACCATGATATCTAGTCTCGCGTAACACATCTCTATCAGAATTGTAAGTTATTATAGGATGATATTTTTTATATTAACATTTTGTAAACTTGTATTGAATATTTTGACCACTAAATGATCTCAAATGAAAAAAGTTAACTATAAAGTTTTGAATCTTGTCAAGCACTACAACTTTAGTATAGGGCATGTTTCCATCTGAGATCGTTGAAAAACTCAAAAATTTGAAAATTACAATATGAGAATGTAAAATGAATATTGGAAACTCTAAATGACCTACAAAGCTATATATCACATTGACCACTACAAAATATTATTGATCATGTCAACATGTAGTGTCATTTGGATATTTTAAATTTTGAGTGTCAAAATTTAAGAATTTCAACAACATATTTTGCAATCTTAATGACTTTTAATAAAAATTTGTCAACTACAAAGTTGTAGATTGTATTGAGAACTAAAAACTTTTTGTAGACCATGTCAACATTCAAGATCATTCAAAAATTATAGAATTAAATTTCAAATTCTGAGCAATGCTACAAAGTTGTATATATCGTCAATATCTATATGAAAAAAATATGCAATATTTTTTTTACAACTATTTGGAGAGGCATCACATTAGAATGCCCACCTCTATTAATGGCCATTTTTCAGAATGCCCACCTCTGCTAATGGACATTTTCAGAGGTAGGCATCTTAAAAAGTCCATGTTTGTTAATCAATTAACAGAGGCTGGTGTCCTAAGAGGACTGCCTATGTAAATAGTCGATTAACAGAGACGGTCTCCTTAAGGTGTCCGCCTCGGTAAAATGATTAATAATGCAGGCGTTTGCTTGATACCATTATAGAGGCAGCTACTAAGGGCCTGTTTGGTAGAGCTCCACAAAAAGAAAAAGTGAATCTAGAACTAGGATTCACCGAGATCCACCATGGAGAAGCTCCATCGTGGATTTGGTATTCATCAAAGTGTTTGGTACAGCTCTACCTCCATCTCTATCTCACTTCCACCTAGGCCCCACATGCCAGGGGACAAAATGCAAAACAAAACTTCTTCACGCGGGGAAGAGCAAGTAGCGACGCGCACTCGCGCGCCCAGGCACCCCGGTGGCCGGTGGCTAGGCCCATGGCGGCCAGCCCCGCGCGCTCGCGCGGTCAGGCGCCCGGCGGCCGAGCTCACGCCCATGGCGGCCAGGCTCACGCGACCACGACATATGAGTTGGTCCACGGCCCACATGTAAGCGTGTCTGTGAGAAGGCACATATGCGAAACACATTGACATCTATATACATCTCTTATAAAGCTAATCTCCACTACAAGTTCTATCACAACATGCAAGTCATCCACATCACCTAACAGGCCACTGCACTTTTTTATTTATAATTTTTTAATCAATATAATGAGAACCTTTCCTAGCGCTCAAGCTTCTCTTCTAAAACTAACCCTTCTAGTTATGCCAAGAGCACGGCTGCTATAAAACCACGCTGTGCGCCAGTGCATGTGTGGTGCGGCAACCTCTGCACTGTAGTGTAGCTGGCCTACATGGCACACGTGTGGGTACCACCCTTCCATGTCAACCCACCTGATGTAGGACCTCACTACACCGATGTGGCGCAGCGAAACCCTATATAGGGTCATGGATGCCTAGCCCCTTCTTGTCTTCTCTCTTTCTCCCTCACTCATACCGTCACTCTTTCTTCGAAACCATAATGTTTGGGGTAAAAAGTTTGAAATCCCTAAAGAGGAGTTGGTTCCCATCATCATCTAAGGTTGGTTTTCTTCTCCCGAATTATGTATTTTGTGTCTCCATTCAAATAATTTGGCGCATTTTGTTGGACCTAGGGTTAGGGTATTGAAGTTCTCATTTAATTTGAGGAGATTATGTGTATATTTATAATAGAGGTATTAGAGGATACGATATGGCTTGCGTTCATCAATTTTTTTTTGTAAAGGATGTAGTTTTGTAATATTGTTTCTGATGTTTAACACATATGACAGTACTGATGGTTGTATGAAGGATTTAAAATAGTCAATTAATATGTAGACAAGTTTTATATAATCATTGTTATAATGTATAATAATTCTGTCATTTTTTATATTAATTTGTACGTTATCCACTACTACATAAAACTCAATGGAGGCGAGCAAAAATAGTTAATCAAGGCACTCATCACCACCGCCTGCAATTAAATGCTTTCGTTAATGGAGACCAATGGAGGCGGTTGCTTTGCCTGCCTCGGTTAAATGATTAAAGAAGGCACCGTTCACTACTACATTATTTTTAATGGAGGTGGGCATTGCAACGGCCTCCAATAAAAGGTCACTGTTAATGGAGACTTTACGGAGGTGGTTGCTTTGCCGGATCGAGACGCCCGCCGCTAGGATCCAGCCTCACGATGTTGGATCGAGATGCCCGCCATCGGGATCTGGCCTCCTAGAGCCAGATCAAGACGCATGCCACTGGATCTTGATGTGGAGGGGAAGGGAGAGCACCTCACCGCTGAGATCCGGCCACCCTCCGTCGATCTCCACGCCTGCTTTTTTCGAAGCCTGCTCGTAGTTGACAAATCGGGCAGTTGCTCGGGTGGGGGAGCGTCGATGTGCCTCTAGGGCTGCCCACCACCGAGGCGTGCGTCCTCGCTGCCTCCGTCCGCGCTGACAGGGCCGCGCGCCCACCACCGCCGAAGGGAAGAGAGGAGAGGGAGGGGCTCTCACGTGTGCTCGCTGCCTCCGTCCAGGGCCACCGGGGCCGCACGCCCACCACCACCGGAGGGAGTTGAGGAGAGGGATGGGCGCTGCGCTCCATCAGGAGGGGAGGGAAAGGAGAGGGAGGCCGGGGCGCTGGGAGGGAGAGGCGCGCCGCGCTCGATCGAGAGGGGAGGGGTGCCACGATCGAGTGTCGAGACGGGAGGAGGGACACTGGGAGTGAGGCTAGGGTTAAGTGCTAGTTATATATGAGCCCGGTTGAAAGGCAAAGATGGGCTTTTTTCTGGGCTGGGAGCCGGGCACTATTTTTGGAGGCGGGCCTTATAGTGTGCCCGCCTCCGAAAATAGATTTATGGAGGCGGGCACCTTAAGACAACCGCCTCCGTAAATAGGCCATTTTTGGAGGCGGTTGTCTTAAGGCGCTCGCCTCCGTAAATTGATTTTAGGAGGCGGTTGGATTTTGACCACCTCCGTTAGTCGATTTTGCAAGGCGGGCAAAAGTGACCGCCTCGGTAAATAAATGTGACTGCCTCCGTTAATAGCCTAGCATTTTTTGGAGGTGGTTGGATTTTGTGCCTGCCTCCGTTAATGTTTGGGCACCGTCACCTAAAATCATTTCTGTAGTAGTGGTTGATGAAAATAAAAAACCAAAAAAAAGCCTAAACCTGGCTAGAAACCAGATCTGGGCCCCTAGCAGTAGCACCACGCCGCCATGCCGTCGATCTACACCATGCCACTGCGTTGTCGGATCCACCACTAGGGACCACATATCAAATCCCTGCCAATGCCGCACCCCCGAATCCACCGTCGGAGGGCTCCTCACCGGATCCAGGTACCTCCTGGCCAAATCCGCCACGGATCGAAGCCATCGGAGCCTGGGAGCGTGGATCAAAACCCCGCCGATGCCACGCCGCCGAAGGGCTTGTTAGGCCCCTACTTCTAGGGTCCTCTGTGCATTATAGCTGATACGCACAACTCAACAAGATTGATATAAAAAACCATACTTTTATTGCTAATCGGGAAAACATGGTACATGGTTCTGGTTGCATAGCTTGGGCCACTGGCCTTATATCATATATCAGAGTCAATGGTTCTATGTCAACGTGGCTCCATTCCTACATGCAGCTTGGAGTGCGGACGTAACCCTACCCTTGTTCCTATAGTGTACTCCTATATTCCAATCATCGTAGTCCTAGTGTAACTCTCTTGTATAGCTCTGTCTTCATGTATACTCCGGGTATTCTATCCTTGCGTAGCTCCAGTAGTTTCCATCCTAGTATGTCCTCTTGTGGCTTCTCGCCTAAAAACGTAGAATGGAGGAGGTTGAGTACATAAAGTACTCAGCAAGCCCTAAACTTTGGGTGGAGGTAGGTGGAAAGGAAGGCTTTATGGTGGAGGTGGGTTATGGTGGTGGTGGTTGAGGTAGAAGTGGTAGGGTGAAGTAATTATAATTGTAGGTTGGTCCCTGGGAGAGTATTACCATTCTTGCCGCTTCCTAGAGTTAATTATAGTTACCAAACTAGTAAAATACATCTTATCAGATTATCACATGTGTAGAAATCTAATCATAGTATCCCATCCTAGCATCTTCCCATTCCAAGGACATGGCTATTAGAATAGATTCAATAAACTTTGTAGAGGTGTACAAATTTCCCCACATGATAGGCACAGCCTCTAACCATGTATGGTGGCAGAAATAGGCCTAACGAGATCCTGTACCCGCTTGGGTGCTACCCTAGACTTCCATATAACTCTACCACGACTTCTCAGGGGTTGGAAAACACACAAATCCAGGATGATACCTAATCATCCCAACACGATGATACCAAATCATCACAATAATCAATAATAGTCAAGGGCGCCAAAATCAAGGGGCTTAACGTGGAAGATCACCTAGCATCCATGCCAACCGGACCATGGAAGATCACATAGCATCCATGTCTGCTCCTGATATTCCATTGCCATCAGCGGCCTCCTAGTAGAAATTATACTTCCACCCAATGAGGTGTGAGATCCAGTCTACCCATATAGACATGTGGCTATACGTAACATCGCACTAGGCGAGAGGGACTACAAACCGGTCTTATATGACCGAGGTGAGTATCTTTCAACAGGAACCCTCACTAGGCGAACCTACCAAGGTAACTTGTACCACACAAATTACCCCTCACTCGCCCCCTGTTAGGGTTTAGTCAAGTTTTACCAGTTTAGGTTTCATAGTTATTATCCTCAAGTTCATTAAGCTCGTATCATATCAAGGTAACCATTACCTTATCATCATTAATCACATTATCATATTCAAGCTCATAATTATTCCATTATCTCATGATGAGGATTTAATTGTAATAGGTTTAGGTTATTAATTGGTGGAGATGGGGAGAAGGGTTTATGGTGGAGGCTAGCAAAATGTGGTGGTGGTGGAAGAGGAGGTGCTTAAAGGATGGTGGTCTAGGTGGAGGGAAGGGATAGGTGGGTGTTTGGACTTGCCTCCATTCGCTGACGATTCTATCCTCGTTCGATTCCTGTGTGTCATGTTTCTGTCTTCTGGACTCCAACGGGTTCTCTCCATGTCTTCTACCCTATGCGGTCTAGCGTCGGTAAACAAGAAAACACAAACAAGGAAAATAACTAGCAAGGCATGTAAAACAAGCATAGGCAATCAATCGATCCTAGTCGGGTGATGGGTTGTTATCTAGGGTTATCACTATTACATCAACATGAAGTCAGGTTGGATGTAAAGGGATCCATCCAACAAGGTGACTCCTACGGGCTAGGTTAGTGTGGTGCGGTTACCTGATGGAAAACTAGACCACGTTATTAGGGTTCACTATTATGTGAACTTGAAGGAGAAAGCCTGACCAAGTCATCATAAATGACTCGTCTAACTTTCACAGGTCCACCGGGTTAGCGACACATACGCGCATGCATATGTATGTGCCTCAGTTAGTCAGTTTAGAGAAAGGGTGGAAGATAAAGTTAGCCATACATAGGCGTATACCCAGGTATCAGGTATATCCTTGTATGTATACATATCCTATTATTTTATGTGATTCGACATGAGTATACTCGAGTACGTGTCATGGTTCATACACATACGCAAATATACGGGTAACTACTACTACGGCGAAGGGTATTATATTATCTACGTGAGAGAGTGTAGGTGTAGCTATTGACACGCATATTATCTATATATGCGGGTTTATATCTACCGCGTATGTATTACTACGGCCTATATATTTGCATGGGTGCAAATATATTACTACTTCACATGTTATATTTATCCATGTATTTATATACGGAGTATAGTGTGTATATATATATATACATGGACATATGCGGTAACGGGATATTAATTAATGGACACAACTATGAATTAATATTTAAATAAGGAAAAGAAACACAATCATATATTTAGAATTTAAATGGGCACCAAAAAATAGGAAAAGGCATTTCAATATGTAGGGTTTTATTTTAGAAGATTTATGGTGAAAGAATTACGGAATTCGGAATTACGATGAAAAAGATATAAATTATTAAAGTTTATCGGCTAATCGCAAATGGAAATGAACATGCACAATTATTTCTACAATTTTATCTAATGAAAATGAGTGGCAATTATCTAGGTATGATCTAGGGTGACTCTAGTTCATTTTAGTAATTTTCTGGGAATTTTCTATAGTTAAAAGCTTACCTTTTAATCTACTGTGTACAATCCCGTAGGCACATTGCATTTTCTCCCTGGGCTGGTGGCTGACGCGTGGGCCTGGTCAGTGGTCCAGGCTGGCCAGTACTGTGCCGAGAACCGTTCTATGAACTCTCTCTGTGGTTCACGTGCACCCGGTCCATGCAGGGACAGAAGGAGGGAGCCGGTCAAGGCACTGACCAGCGGGGCCACAGGTCCAACGACCGCGAACTCAAAATACAAGATCTATTCATCCTTTGGACAATGCTACAGGTAAAGTGTTCAATATATATTTTTGATCTTCTCCAACAAAAAGATCTAGAAAACAACTCTTTCTGTAAATAGATCTCTAGAAAATAGGATATTTAGGTTTGGGTTATGTCTTTGTTGGCATTTAAAATGAGTTTTTCATATGGGTAGTTTGTCGTAGGTTATAAATATTGTGTTGAGAACTATTTCAGGTTTGGGCAGCAATGGGTCTCCCAGCGAGCCTTATTGGGCGTATCGACGTGGCCAGGCGCTCGGCTCTGGGTGCCTTCGGGTGAACGCGTCCGCCTCCAATCCGTTCCGTGTGGACAGAAAGAGAAAGAGAAAGAGAGAGGGAGAGGAAGAGCAGGGGTGAGGGAGGGAGCCCGGCGAGCGGGCAGGGCAGGGCGGCGGCGCATGGCTGCGGCGTCGGCGGCTGGTGGCCACATCGAGGGGTGGGCGCGAGGGCGGAGCGAAGGAGGAAAACGCTGGGCAGCGACTACGGTGGGCGGAGGCGAGTGCTGGCGGTGCTCGCCTTCGGGTGAGGCGGCGGCGGCGGCTTGGCGCGGTGGAGGCAGGGCGGCGGCAGCGGCAGCGCTGGGCGAAGAGCAGGGCAGAGGGAGAGCGAGGCGAAGCAGAGCATGGCGGCGGCGGCGGCGGCGGCTGCGACGACTAGCGAGCGCGGCGCGGCGGTGCTCGGCCCCGGCGAGCAGAGGAGGAGAGGGAGGGAAGAAGAGGGAGCAGAGGAGGTGCGTCGGTGGTGGAGCAAGGCCAGGGCGGCATCGGCTCGGACTGCGTCAGCTTCGGCGCGGTACTGCAGGCCTCGTGCCGGCCTTGGTCGTGTCCACGCGCGGCGCGAGAAGCAGAGCAGAGGGGGGAGAAGGGGGAAGAAGCAGGGGAAGGGAAAGAGTAGAGGGAGAGCAGAGCAGAGCACGGCAATGGCGGCGTCGTTCGTTCCAGCTTCCCCCGGCAACCTCGACGCCCTCGTGAGCTCACCGGCGCCGGCCATTTATAGGCGGCGTGAGGCGGTTGGCCGGGAGAAATATCTCCGGCGGCCAGCGGTGACGCTCGTACGGCAGCGGCGACGTGTCGACGGAAATCCGGGAGGAGATAAGGTTGCCAGCTGTGAAGGTCGTTGCGCGAAGGAAATATCTCCGGCAACGGCTTTCACGTGCTCGGAGGCGGCAGCGCGGACGCGGAGCTCCCGCGGTGGCGACGCGGAGAAGACGCAGTGGCGCGCTGCGACCTGGCCAAGCTGGGCCGCTGGCTTGCTGCCGCCTGGGCAGCATGGGAGAGGGGAGGGCTCGGCCCATGTACACAGAAGACGTTTTCGTTTATATGAAAAAAATGAATTTCCTTTGTAGATAACAGGAGTAGATGTTGTATTTCTAATGTAACCATGTATGTATATGTGTATATGCATTATTTATTTTGTAAATAATAGATAGATGGAGTATTTCTGGTCACTAGAAAATCAAAGAATGTAATATAATATATTTGTATTTTCTAACTATAATTAATAGATAGATGATGTAAATCAAGAAATGTAATGCAATACTTTTATATTCATGATGTATCTCCTAAATATTATATATCCTTTTATGACTATGATTAAAAGTAATGATTTCATATTTCTAAATATCCTATTGTAACTATGATGCAAATTAAGAAGAAAGATTAACCATATAATTAATAGTGAGATGGCCTAGATAATTAAGAAGAGAATATAGCAAAATATGCATGATGTATTTCTAAATATTAGAGACTAATTACGAAATACGTTTGCAATCTATAAATCAGTGAAGGATTTAATTTAACTAAAATGTAATTTGAGAAGGGAGCATTAAATCTATAATTCACTAATGTGATGGCTATTATAATTCCTAGTTAGTTAAGCAGAGAATAAAATATTGTTTATATCTATGATGCATTTTCTACTACTATAATATAATGAAAAGGTTTTAAATAATTCAAGAATGCAATTGATGATTAAGAAATGTTATTTTGGTGCCGCAAATAAATTCTAGAAAAGCAATCATTCAATCAGACACTCAGGCATTGAAGCAATCACGCAAGCAATCAAGTCACTCCAATATTCTAACCTAAATGCATATGGTGAGTTTTGATATAGGGTTTTTGGAAAGCATTTTATTTACAAAGCGGTTTTTGCAGGAATTAAACTAATCAAGTTTTAATTTGTTGTAAAGTTTTAAAAAGTTTAAATTTTTAGTACATTTTAACATGATGTAAAACACGGGTGTTACAGGGCTCCTCCTCGCCGGATCCGTCACCGAAACCCGCCGCCGCACCCTCCACCGAATCGAGCCACGCCGCCACACCACCGAGCTCATGCCACCGTTGTAGGTACCCCGCGCCCCCCATCCGTGCCTCCCTTCTCGAGCGTGTGGTGGAGGGCTCCCCGCCCCCGCCCCACCGCCCTTGCGAGCCACCGCCGGAGCCTAGCGCGAGTGGCCAGCTGGGGCGTGAGCGCCTCCCGCCGCCGTAGGACAGGGCCCTACGCGAAAGGAGAGAGAGAGTGGCCGCTGGTGAGGGAGAGAGAGAGGGGGCCTTGCGCGACGGTGGTGTGCGTCAGTGGGTGAGGGAGAGCCGAGAGAGGAGAAAGAGAGGTGGGGTGCGGCGGTTGGTGAGGGAGAGCCGAGAGAGGAGGAGAGGTGGGGTGCGGCGGTGGGGGAGAGAGAGGACCGCTGTGGTGTGCACTCCCAAGCCCTAAGTCACATATATATACATGAACACAGTAATGGGTTGTCGTGTGTTAGTGAGCTGGGCCTGATTTACGAAGGCGAACGCCTTACAAATGCCCGCCTCCATAAATGATTTACCGAGGGGGACATTTTTTACCGTCTCGGTAAATAAAATGTCTGCTTCAGTAAATGTATTTTGCGAGACGGTCAACTGTGACCGCCTCCATAAATTAAAACGTCTGCCTCCATAAATCCCGAGGCATTTTACGAGGCGGTTGGATTTTGTGACCACCTCGGTTAATGTTTTGGTAGTGTCTCGCAAAATCATTTGTATAGTAGTGATCTCTAGATATGTAGTGAAAACTATGTACCCAAAGAAAGCAAAAAAAGGTACTAGGAGCAGTATACATGGTAACCGCTGTGTTACATTTCATAAACAAAATAACTACTGATTGACTGCTTAAAATTACATTACATTTTGTTTATATAATGGTAAAGCAATAAATCAGCTTGCGAGAAACAAGTGGCATCATACGAAATTGAAAATGAGTGATGTGCTTTCAATAGAAGATTGTGAGCCCTCATGCTATGCCGTATACATAATTATGAATCATTACTCCAACTATTTGATGTGTTTCCAAGAACATTCCATTTCCGGTATTGCATTTCTCATTTCCCATATCCATCCATGGTAGTACATGCATTAGAATTTCAGGTGCAGCTGCTGTGCTGCTAACTGACTTTCCTTCTCCTTCTGAATCCAGTCCACGATTGAGCCTCGCAGCTGCAATGGCGCATGTGCAACCCAAAGGTTGAGGAATTGAGAGAAAACATTTGGCTGACTCCCAAAATCCTCATCTTGTCGCTGCGACATCTTTCGTTTCCTAGCTCCCCCAACAGTTACCGATGTTCTCATGCTTGTTCTGAGTGTGCATATGCTTGCTTTCTCCACCTGAATGTACGCAGTGCCATGTTCAGACTTCCAAAACATTTGGTGGACTGTTGCTTTGGCATTCTTGTGGAAGTAATCTATCGCTTTTGGCAGCATAATCTCTTCTAGTTGTTCCAAGGAAATGTCTGTATGCAAGACATGCTGGCGTTCACCCTCAACTGCTGCTAATGCAGAGCATGTACCTGCAGGAAGCATGTCTTCTATTGAACTGTGGGGTGAAAAGGCAATTCCAACTTCCAGATATGCAGAATCCTTCAGAGAACTTTGATGTTCAGACAATGAGGGCCAACGTTTGTTGCACTCTGACGGTAAGACTTGGCCCTGCAAAAACAGGTAACAATTAGATGAATAATACTATAACCATGGAACGTCCACTATAAGATCAAATGGTGATTAAGAAACACCACGATACAGAATTCTCACATACATTCCGATTTCAGAACAGAATTCTCAACTAAGACCAACATTATACACAAGTTGCTAGCCATTAAAGCATAAATTCCTCCATGCTGCAGCTCTGCTTCTGTATTGAGTCTTGACCCTGTAGTCAGAGCATCTATCCCAAATTTGAGATCTGAAAATATATGTACTTGATCTCTGTTGTTTTGACAGATCTGTTCTTCGTCATGAACAGTAAATCCACACTTTGTTCCTTTCATGGAACACTCCATTCTTTTATTTCTCCATCACATGCTGATCGATCCATGGTAGATATCTGATCAAGAATTTCAGGCGGCAGTGATGTGCTGCTTGTGTTTTTCCTTTACTTCCTGATACCAGTCCATGATCGAGCCTTCCAGTTGGATGGATGCATGAGAAGTCCATAAGTCAAGGAAGCGAGAGACCCAATATGTCAGGCACTCGAACTCCTCATCCAGTCCTTGCAACAGCTTCTTTCTCTTAGCTCCATGAAACGCTTGCCGTGTGCTTGGCCTGAAGATGCTTGCTCTTTCAACCTGGATGTATGCAGTGCCATGCCTAGACCTCCAAAGCATTTGGTAGACTGTTGCTTCCTCATTCTGGCAGAAGTAATCTATTGCTTTTGGCAGCATGATCCCCTCAAGTTGTCCCAAGGTGAAGATAGGATGCAAACAATGTTGCTCCTCACTGTTGGTTGCTGCTATTGCAGGAAACTTATCCACAAGCAGTATGTCTTCTGAAGAGCCATGTGGTGCAAAGAGGACTCCAGCTCTCTGATATGGGTGATCACGTAGAGAACTTCTACATTCGGACAGTGACGCCCTCTGTTTGTCGGACTCTGAGAGTGAGACTTGGCACCACAGACCTACATAAATAACCGGTTCTAGAGAAACATATGGTAATCCAGATGACTTGTCTACCTTGCAACTATGACAAAGTTTGTTCTTATCATGCTGCTTGCAACATAATGGGTTTGGGCGAAACCATTGACTGCCAAATCTGTGAACATTGTCCCAATGTTTTTTCTGGTGTGAATCAACATATGGTACCCACGAGAAGTCTTCTGTAGGTAGTTGCATAAGCCTTTTCCTAATATTTTCAACCGTAGACATGAAAATAGGGGCAAACAGATGTAAGCACTGAATTGCAACCCCAACTATGTCCGTACTCTCCGAAAGCTGCAGTGTTACAGTAAAGCAAAAATCATCATCCGGCTCATTAGGATCTTTCTGCATGAAGTAAAGCCTACCTTGAATTCCATGCTCTGCACTAAAAAATGGAGCCAACTGTAAAAACAAAGGGCATTTGTTTGCCCTAATGATTCTATGTTGTAGTATCTTGCCAGCAAAAAGGTGCCTGATAAGAGGGTCAAAGGGCATGTGACACCGTGGCGTGCCACCAAGCTCTAGTAATCTCAGAAACTCGCTAGCACCATCAGCAAACCATTCAAATCTTTGAATAATGGATATATTCAAGTCATCGTTGTCGTGGTTAAAGATAGAAGAAACAAATGACCTGGTAGCATGCACAACCCGCTTAGGAACGGAGGAATTGCTTACTTCCTTTTCTATGTGTTCATCTTCTAGGATTCTCTGCCTGCATCTGTGCAGCGTGTCATCACACTCTTGAGCAGCAGACTTAAGCTTCCTACGCCAACGCAACAAGGATGTATCAGTGATATCCCACTTATCAGATGTCTGAAGAACAGCCTCCAGCCTGATGTGTGCCATCTCTAGCCTCTCAAGGTTTCGGAACGCATTTGAGTTGTGTTTATCTTCATATTTTTGAAGCAGACCAGATACGATTTGGCTTACTGACTCCTGAACAACTGCAGAACCGACAATCTCCGCCATTAGGATTCAAGCATCTACAATATCCCTTCCCTGTTCACGATATTCACCAGATAACAGTATCGACGAGAGATTAGACACATGAACTTTAGATCACAGGAAATGATTTAGCTTAATTAATGGGAGGAAGAACATACCTTTGGTTGAATTGCATGGACGTGAATGGTGGACAGCTATCCTGTCTATAGATATGTCTTGAGGGCAAAATCCCACGGTGTGGTAAGATGGGAACTTAAAGTCAAAGAGAAGACTGTGATGTAAAAGGCTTAGAGGGGGGAACGTGGTAGACAAGCCTGATAGAAAGGGCTGAGGTTTCGTGTTGATGATGGTCTCTGCTCTCTGGTAGCTCTCTGCAAGGGAAACTTGTCAAGAAGTCTTCGTCAAAGATGAGAACCTCTCTAGCTAATTAGTTCCATGTTTGAACGCATCATTTCGACAGATGTGGAAGAGTTGCACTGAAGTCACAGACAAGGACAGGAAAAGCAGGTGGAATACAGCCTGAAAATATTCCATCCACACACAGCAGTAGACAAGGAATTTGGAAAAGTCATGGCAATTTCTGGTAGATGAAGCCAATATATGAGTCTTGGTCAGATCATTTTCATGCCACGCTAGTCTGTTGACCGATGCCTGATCAACTCACTAGCATTTTCTCTTATTTCAAACATGTTTCCCCTAATTGCTTGATGCCTTGTAAATTCAATCTAACGAACTACTGTCAGAGTGTCAGTGAAAAAGGATAGTGTTTGATACACAAAAGTGCAACTGAGGGGGAAAAAAGGGACCATGTCTGTATAAAATCAAACACAAAACTGCAACTGAGGAGAAAAAGAGAGAGGATTATCTCTGAAGAATAAAATAGATCAGAAATACCCAAAAGAAGATCATAAAGCTTTGAAGCTAAAAGGAGGATTGATCCTGTATCTACAGTATTAAAATTGCACATACAAGCCATTAATTATTTGTGCTTTACTATTCCTCGTAGGCTAGTTCAATCACAGACCCTCCTGTTGCGAATTGCAATGCATCAACTATTCAACTAAGCCAGGCTACTATGCTTCTGCTGCAATCGGAACGGAATAACAGGCTGTGGACTCTGGACTGTGAGGTGGGAACTGGGGAGCAAAGCGACCATACCTTGACTCCTCGAGAGCACCTGCGCTTGTGGTGGGGAAGGGTGGCGTCGCCTCGGCCGTCTGCTCCGGCGGCCGGCGGCACGCGCTCTTCCTTCTCCCCACGGCGCTCGGCTCCGCAGCCACGCACCGCGTCCCTCTCCATCCCCGCTCCCCTATCACCTCATCGTCGGTGTAGAGTTTCCGCTTTGTTTTGTCTTGGCCCAAACCCAACGTGTTGGCTCATTTTTGCATTTTGCCTCCCAGCTGAGTTTCCGCGTACCGCACCGGTATGTCTCAATTTAGGGAAAAAAGTCAAAATGTGTTTTCTGGACTTATTTAGATTTTCATCTCAAGTGCAGTTAAAAATGTCCATAATAATTTTCTTACGTCTAATGTACTGAGTTCTTCTACAAAGATTATGCAAATTCTATACTCCCAAAACTTCTTATCTCCTAAGTTCTTTTACAAAGCAAAATAGATAGTCCTTAGAGACAACAAGCGAACCATGTCCTTAGCAAAATTTCATACAAAAATAAGGTCCTTAAGAAAAAGAATGAAATATACGCTACCCACATACTAGCATGAATCATAGTTGTCACTCAACAAGAATTGCAAGTAATGAGAGTAAACCAAGTATGAAAGAGAGACAATGAGACAACTGAATTTTTCCCCCATGGTCTCAGGTTGTTGCCACAGCCCCATGTTGCAGCACCTAAGTTGCAAAGACTTGTTACACTTCGCTCCGCTAGTGAATACTTGTTCTCCACTCTGGCATGGTGGGTCTCAATACCATGTACAAGCGCTTTGAGCCTCCACACAATAGTTCTGTAGAAGGTTACCAAGTCCTTCACTGGACTGTCTTGGTGCTGGCAAACACCAAGAGTAACAAGTTTTCAAGCTTCAACTTCAGAAACACAAGTAAGAACACTGATAGCACTCCAGGCTAACGTTCGAGACTCACACACAGGGTGAAAATGTTGCTAGCTATTGGAAAAGTTGGTAGATGCATTTAGTACCGCATGATCCGCCAGCCACCAAAGGCCCCGCCGGATCATATGGTGGTGTTGTGTTGTGAGATTCCTTCAATTGCTAGTTGGGAATATTCGTTGTCGTATGATACACCGGTGGGACACACAATATTACTAGAACAAATGGTGCACCAAAATGAATTGGCCAACTAGTCACACAGTTGTATGATCATAAGGCGCTGAGGTCACATAGTTCTTTGTATGATCGTAAGGCACATACTAGTAACCATGACACAACAAGTCACTAAGTCAAGTTGGACTTTCACTGGATAATTCACTGAAGTCACACAGTCCTTCGCCGGATCATACGATGCTCCACAGTAAGCTGAATGACTAGTCACCAATTTTATCTTGGCATCACTGGATGATCTGTGAGGTCACACAGTCCTCCACCGGATTATATGGCACCCACTGCATTACTGTGCTAAGTCACTTAGCAGCATCACTGAACGATCCATCGAGGCTCAACCCCATCATCAGGAGAGTGCTTTTGGCACTGCTTTTCAGTCTATTTCAAGTCCGATCTCGACCAATTACTACTATAGAAACAATTATCCCCGCAACCTTTTCACCTTCAGATTTTGTTGAACTGGCAGTGAAACTGTTTTACCACGGGTTCCAGAGCCAGGGGATGGGCAGTGTGCAATTGACCCCATAGTGAAAAGTGCTTTCACCACCGGGCCGAAAGAGCAGCGTGCAACCTTGGTATTACACTGGCAGCAAAAAAAAAAAAAACTTTTCGTCGATGGATCATAATTCATTCATTTTTTATCCGGCGGTGAAATCACACGGAGAGGTGGTTTGATGTGGTGTTTTTGTGCCGAGAAAGAGAAGAAGAATGTTTTGGTGTCGTCTATGGGCAAATTGCCTACTTTGAGTTGCTACCTTGGTCTTCTACGTTCATGAACTAATTACGATGAATCAAACGCACCTGCAGCATACCAACACCCAATTAATTTCATAACAGAGAACAACTTATTGGCCTATTCATTAAATGAACAAATAAATACAACAGAAATTTAGTTTAATTTTATTCGGTAGATGTATGAGCGATTTCATACTATGGGCAGGTCCCTTCTTGAAACTATCGTGGCACATGAAGCGTTGAGTTTACGAGAAGAATCTGTTGTTCTTCTTGCACACCTCCACCTTGAACTTCGCATCATCACCCTCTTGATCATGCTCCCACTCTTCATCGTCATCGTCGCCGCAATCGATGCGCTCATGGATCACACTGAAGAAATAGGTGTCACCAACCTCGAGGCTGCTGTTGATACATAAATGGTGCCACTTGTACATGAAAGCCATGTGGTGGCCATTCACCCTCTTGGTTGGATTTCAAGCTCACCACCCTGGAGCGCTCGCACATCAGCAGCTCGATACGGTTCTGCCGTGATTACCTATGCGCATCGAGGAATTCCATGAGCACATTTTGTGCTCCGCACACGCGCTGGTCGGCAAAAAGGAATTGATGAGATAGACTCTCACATTGTCACAATAAATGACGATCATAGAAGCAATTGGGACGTGAAGCTTCTGAAGCAGCTGATGCAACCAACAACACTTGGCTACAGTGTGTGTAGCGGCTCGGTACTCGGCCTCGGTGTTGGTGCAGGAGATTGTTGTCCGATGCTTGGCCAACTAGGAAACTAGGTTGTCGCCCAAGAAGATTTAGTACCATGAAGTAGAACGCCACGAGTCAGGACAGCCGCCCAGTCCCATCCAAGTAGACGATGAGCGACTGAGGAGGCTCAGTGCCGATGTGGAGGCCACTTAAGAGTACCCTTATTGTAGCAAGGATGTGCTTGATATAGGCAAGGTGAGAATACGAACCTTGACAGCTTTCTATCAAAGTAAAATAATCTGAATTCAAGAATAAATATGGAATAGATAATAAGTAATAAACAAAAATTTAGAACTGTAGTTCCTCGACTGTATTAGGTAACCGCAACACAAAAAACGAGATGTGCTTGATCTAGGCGAGGTGAGAAATCGAACTTGACAGTTTCCCATTAAAGGAAAATATTTTGGATTCAATAATAAATATGGAATAGCTAATAAGCAATAAACATAACATTTTGAAGTTTAGTTCCTTGACTGTATTAGGTAACCATAAGCGACAACACACACAGAAATTACACTTACAATGCTGTTGCATCTTACACTGACTGTATTATGTAACAACAAGCGCTACATATAAAAACGACACTGACAATGCAGTTGCATCTTACACATTTGTACGATCAATTAGATGTATTATGTGTATATATACTGTAACCATGGAATGGCCACTTAAAGATCAAATGCGGATTAATAAACGCTACTATACAAAATGGTCACATACATTCCTGATTTGGAATAGTGCTCTCAACTGAAACCAACACTAAACACAAGTTTCTAGTCAGTAAAGCAAAATTCCTCCACGATGTAGCTCTGCTTCTTGTTGAGTGTTGACCCTCTAGTTGGAGCATCTATCCCAAATTCGAGATCTGAAAATATGTGTACCCTGTTATTTTGATAGATCTGTTCTTGGTCATGAACAGTAAATCCACCCTTTGATCCTTTAATGGAACATACACTCCATTATTTTATTTCTTCATCATTTGTTGATCGATCCATGGTACATATATGATCAAGAATTTCAGGCTGCTGTGATGTGCTGCTTCTGTTTTTCCTTTACTTCCTGATACAAGTCCCTGATAGAGCCTTGATGTTGGATGGGTGCATGTGCAGCCCATAAGTCAAGGAAGTGAGAGACCCAATATCTCATAGACAATTCCAACTCCTCATCCTGTCCTTGCAGCAGCTTCCTTCTCTTATTGGCTCCATGAAACGTTTGTCGTGTGTTTGGCATGAAGATGCTTGCTCTCTCAACCTGAATGTATGCAGTGCCATGCCTAGACCTCCAAAGCATTTGGTAGACTGCCGCTTTCTCATGCTGACAGAAGTAATCTATTGCTTCTGGCAGCATGATCTCCTGAAGTTGTCCCAAGGTAAAGACAGTATGCAAACAATGTTGCTCCTCACTGTAGATTGCAGCTATTGCAGGAAATTTATCCACAAGCAACATGCCTTCTGAAGAGCCATGTGGTGCAAAGAGGACTCCACCACTCAGATATGGATGATCACGTAGAGAACTTTTACATTCGGACAGTGAGGCCCTCTGTTTGTTGCACTCTGAGAGAAATAGTTGGCACTGTAGACCTACTTCAATAACCGGTTCTAGAGAATCATGTCCTAATCCAGATGACTTGTATACCTTGCTACCATGACAAACGTTGTTCTTATCATGCTGTTTGCAACATAATGGGTTTGGGCGAAACCATTGTGTGCCCAATATGTGAGCATTGTCCCAATATTTTTTCTGGGGTGAATCAACATATGGTACCCATGAGAAGTCTTGAGTAGGTAGCTGCATAAGTTCTATCCTAATATTTTCAACTGTAGACTTGTTTAGAGGGGCAAACAGCTGTAAGCACTGAATTGCAACCCCAACTATGTCTGTACTCTCCGAAAGTTGTAGCGTTAAAGTAAGGCAAAAATCATCATTTGGAGCTTTACTATCATTTTGCATAAAGAAAAGCCTACCTTCTATTCCATGCTCTGCACTAATAAATGGTTCCAACAGTAGAAACAAAGGGCGCTTGTTTGCCCTAATGATTCTATGCCGTAGTATCTTGCCAGCAAGAAGGTGCCTGATAAAAGGGTTAAAGGGCATGCAACACCGTGGCGTGCCACCAAGCTCTAGTAATCTTAGAAACTCGCTAGCACCATCTGCATACCATTCAAATCTTTGAACAATGGATCTATTCAAGTCGTCGTTGTCGTGGTGAAAGATAGAAGAAACGAATGACCTGGTAGCATGAACAACCCGCTTAGGAAGGGAGGAATTGCTTACTTCCTTTTCTATGTGTTCAGCTTCTAGGATTCTCTGACTGCATCTGTGCAGCGTGTCATCACACTCTTGAGCAGCAGACTTAAGCTTCCTACGCCAACGCAACAAGGATGTATCAGTGATATCCCACTTATCAGATGTCTGAAGAACAGCCTCCAGCCTGATATGTGCCATCTCTAGCCTCTCAAGGTTTCGGAACGCATTTGAGTTGTGTTTATCTTCATATTTTTGAAGCAGACCAGATACGATTTGGCTTACTGACTCCTGAACAACCGCAGAACCGACAATCTCTGCCATTAGGATTCAAGCATCTACAATATCCCTTCCCTGTTCACGATATTCAACAGATAACAGTATCGATGAGAGATTAGACACATGAACTTTGGATCACAGGAAATGATTTAGCTTAATTAATGGGAGGAAGAACATACCTTTGGTTGAATTGCATGGACGTGGACGGTGGACAGCTATCCTGTCTATAGATATGTCTTGAGGGCAAAATCCCACGGTGTGGTAAGATGGGAACTTAAAGTCAAAGACAAAACTGTGATGTAAAAGGCTTAGAGGGGGGAACGTGGTAGACAAGCCTGATAGAGAGGGCTGAGGTTTCGTGTTGATGATGGTCTCTGCTCTCTGATAGCTCTCTGCAAGGGAAACTTGTCAAGAAGTCTTCGTCAAAGATGAGAACCTCTCTAGCTAATTAGTTCCTTGTTTGAACGCAATAGGCCAAAAGGCATCATTTCGACAGAAGTGCAAGAGTTGCACTGAAGTCACAGACAAGGAGAGGAAAAGCAGGTGGAATACAGCCTGAAAATATTCCATCCACACACAGCAGTAGACAAGGAATTTGGAAAAGTCATGGCAATTTCCGGTAGATGAAGCCAAACTATATGAGTCTTGGTCAGATCATTTTCATGCCACGCTAGTCTGTTGACCGATGCCTGATCAACTCACTAGCATTTTCTCTTATTTCAAACATGTTTCCCCTAATTGGTTGATGCCTTGTAAATTCGATCTAACGAACTCCTGTCAGAGTGTCAGTGAAAAAGTATAGTGTTTGATACACAAAACTGCAACTGAGGGGGAAAAAAGGGACCATGTCTGTATAAAATCAAACACAAAACTGCAACTGAGGAAAAAAAGAGAGAGGATTATCTCTGATGAATAAAATAGATCAGAAATACCCAAAAGAAGATCATAAAGCTTTGAAGCTAAAAGGAGGATTGATCCTGTATCTACAGTATTAAAATTGCACATACAAGCCATTAATTATTTGTGCTTTACTATTCCTCGTAGGCTAGTTCAATCACAGACCCTCCTGTTGCTAATTGCAATGCATCAACTATTCAACTAAGCCAGGCTACTCTGCTTCTGCTGCAATCGGAACGGAATAACAGGCTGCGGACTCTGGACTGTGAGGTGGGGACTGGGGAGCAAATAAGCGACCATACCTTGATTCCTCGAGAGCGCCTATGCTTGTGGTGGGGAAGGGTGGCGTCGCCTCGGCCGTCTGCTCCGGCGGCCGGCGGCACACGCTCTTCCTTCTCCCCACGGTGCTCGGCGCCAAAGCAGCACCGCGTCCCTCTCCATCCCCGCTCCACTGTCACCTCATCGTCAGTGTAGAGTTGGCCAGCTGGGCCCGGCCCAAAGTCCGCTTTGTTTTGTCTTGGCCCAAGCCCAACGTGTTGGCTCATTTTTGCATTTTGCCTCCCAGCAGAGTTTCCACGTACCACACCGGTATGTCTCAATTTAGGGAAAAAATAAGTCAAAATGTGTTTTTTGGACTTATTTAGATTTTCATCTCAAGTGCAGTTAAAAATGTCCATAATAATTTTCTTACGTCTAATGTACTGAGTTCTTCTACAAAGATTATGCAAATTCTATACTCCCAAAACTTATCTCCTAAGTTCTTTTACAAAGCAAAGTAGATAGTCCTTAGAGACAACAAGCGAACCATGTCCTTAGCAAAATTTCATACAAAAATAAGGTCCTTAAGAACAAGAATGAAATATATGCTACCCACATACTAGCATGAATCATAGTTGTCACTCAACAAGAATTGCAAGCAATGAGACTAAACCAAGTATGAAAGAGAGACAATGAGACAACTGAATTTTTTCCCCATGGTCTCAGGTTGTTGCCACAGCCCCATGTTGCAACACCTAAGTCGCAAAGACTTGTTACACTTCGCTCCGCTAGTGAATACTTGTTCTCCACTCTAGCATGGTGGGTCTCAATACCATGTACAAGCGCTTTGAGCCTCCACACAATAGTTCTGTAGAAGGTCACCAAGTCCTTCACTGGACTGCCTTGGTGCTGGCAAACACCAAGAGTAACAAGTTTTCAAGCTTCAACTTCAGAAACCCAAGTAAGAATACTGATAGCACTCCAGGCTAACGCTCGAGTCTCACTTCTTGCTTTGGTGGCTATCCAAATGCATCGCTATCTTGTCTATAAGTGCTAGGTACAATGGGGTCCAAGAGCATCTCCAAATGAGCTAGGGGCAGCACTCACATAGAGGGTGAAAATGTTGCTAGCTATTGGAAAAGTTGGTAGATGCATTTAGTACCGCATGATCCGCCAGCCACCAAAGGCCCCGCTGGATCATATGGTGGTGTTGTGTTGTGAGATTCCTTCAATTGCTAGTTGGGAATATTCGTTGTCGTATGATACACCGGTGGGACACACAATATTACTAGAACAAATGGTGCACCACAATGAATTGGCCAACTAGTCACACTGTTGTATGATCATAAGGCGCTGAGGTCACATGGTTCTTTGTATGATCGTAAGGCGCATACTAGTAACCATGACACAACAAGTCACTAAGTCAAGTTGGACTTTCACTGGATAATTCACTGAAGTCACACAGTCCTTCGCCGGATCATACGATGCTCCACAGTAAGCTGAATAACTAGTCACCAATTTTATCTTGGCATCACTGGATGATCTGTGAGGTCACACAGTCCTCCACCGGATTATATGGCACCCACTGCATTACTGTGCTAAGTCACTTAGCAGCATCACTGAACGATCCATCGAGGCTCAACCCCATCATCCGGAGAGTGCTTTTGGCACTGCTTTTCAGTCTATTTCAAGTCCGATCTCGACCAATTACTACTATAGAAACAATTATCCCCGCAACCTTTTCACCTTCAGATTTTGTTGAACTGGCAGTGAAACTGTTTTTTACCACGGGTTCCAGAGCCAGGGGATGGGCAGTGTGCAATTGACCCCATAGTGAAAAGTGCTTTCACCACCGGGCCGAAAGAGCAGCGTGCAACCTTAGTATTACACCGGCAGCAAAAAAAACTTTTCGTCGATGGATCATAATTCATTCATTTTTTTCCGCGGTGAAATCACACGGAGAGGTGGTTTGATGTGGTGTTTTTGTGCCGAGAAAGAGAAGAAGAATGTTTTGGTGTCGTATGTGGGCAAATCGCCTACTTTGAGTTGCTACCTCGGTCTTCTACGTTCATGAACTAATTACGATGAATCAAACGCACCAGCAGCATACCAACCCCTAATTAATTTCATAACAGAGAACAACTTATTGGCCTATTCATTAAATGAACAAATAAATACGACAGAAATTTAGTTTAATTTTATTCGGTAGATGTATGAGCGATTTCATACTATGGGCAGTCCCTTCTTGAAACTATCATGGCACATCAAGCGTTGAGTTTACGAGAAGAATCTATTGTTCTTCTTGCACACCTCCACCTTTAACTTCGCATCATCATCCTCTTGATCATGCTCCCACTCTTCATTGTCATCGTCGCCGCAATCGATGCCCTCATGGATCACATTGAAGAAATAGGTGTCACCAACCTCGAGGCCGCTGTTGATACATAAATTGTGCCACTTGGATTTCAAGCTCACCACCCTGGAGCGCTCGCACATCAGCAGCTCGATACGGTTCTGCCGTGATTACCTATGCGCATGGAGGAACTCCACGAGCACATTTTGCGCTTCGCACATGCGCTGGTCGGCAAAAAGGAATTGAAGAGATAGACGCTAACATTGTCACAATAAACGACGATCACAGAAGCAATTGGGACATGAAGCTTCTGAAGCAGCTGATGGAACCAACAACACTTGGCTACAGTGTGTGTAGCGGCTCCGTACTCAGCCTCGGTGTTGGTGCAGGAGATTGTTGTCCGATGCTTGGCCAACTAGGATTAGGTTGTCGCCCAAGAAGATTTAGTACCATGAAATAAAACGCCACGAGTTAGGACAGCCACCCAGTCCCATCCAAGTAGACGATGAGCGACTGAAGAGGCCCAATGCCGATGTGGATGCCGCTTAAGAGTACCCTTATTGTAGCAAGGATGTGCTTGATCTAGGCAAGGTGAGAATATGAACCTTGACAGCTTTCTATCAAAGTAAAATATGCTGAATTCAAGAATAAATATGGAATAGATAATAAGTAATAAGCAAAAATTTAGAATTGTAGTTCCTCGACTGTATTAGGTAACCGCAACACAAAAACGAGATGTGCTTGATCTAGGCGAGGTGAGAAATCGAACTTGACAGTTTCCCATTAAAGGAAAATATTTTGGATTCAATAATAAATATGGAATAGCTAATAAGCAATAAACATAACATTTTGAAGTTTAGTTCCTCGATTGTATTAGGTAACCATAAGCGACAACACACACAAAAATTACACTTACAATGCTGTTGCATCTTACACCGACTGTGTTACGTAACAGCAAGCGACTACATATAAAAACGACACTGACAATGCAGTTGCATCTTACACATTTGTACGATCAATTAGATGTATTATGTGTATATATATACTGTAACCATGGAATGGCCACTTAAAGATCAAATGCTGATTAATAAACACTACTATACAAAATGGCCACATACATTCCTGATTTGGAATAGGGTTCTCAACTTAAACCAACATTAAACACAAGTTTCTAGTCAGTAAAGCAAAATTCCTCCATGATGTAGCTCTGCTTCTTGTTGAGTGTTGACCCTCTAGTTGGAGCATCTATCCCAAATTCGAGATCTGAAAATATGTGTACCCTGTTATTTTGATAGATCTGTTCTTGGTCATGAACAGTAAATCCACCCTTTGATCCTTTCATGGAACATACACTCCATTACTTTATTTCTTCATCATTTGTTGATTGATCCATGGTACATATATGATCAAGAATTTCAGGCTGCTGTGATGTGCTGCTTCTGTTTTTCCTTTACTTCCTGATACCAGTCCCTGATACAGCCTTGATGTTGGATGGGTGCATGTGCAGCCCATAAGTCAAGGAAGTGAGAGACCCAATATCTCAGAGACAATTCCAACTCCTCATCCTGTCCTTGCAGCATCTTCCTTCTCTTATTAGCTCCATGAAACGTTTGTCGTGTGTTTGGCATGAAGATTCTTGCTCTCTCAACCTGAATGTATGCAGTGCCATGCCTAGACCTCCAAAGCATTTGGTAGACTGCCGCTTTCTCATGCTGACAGAAGTAATCTATTGCTTATGGCAGCATGATCTCCTCAAGTTGTCCCAAGGTAAAGACAGTACGCAAACAATGTTGCTCCTCACTGTAGATTGCAGCTATTGCAGGAAATTTATCCACAAGCAACATGCCTTCTGAAGAGCCATGTGGTGCAAAGAGGACTCCACCTCTCAGATATGGATGATTACGTAGAGAACTCTTACATTCGGACAGTGAGGCCCTCTGTTTGTTGCACTCTGAGAGCAAGAGTTGGCACCGTAGACCTACTTCAATAACCGGTTCTAGAGAAACATGTCCTAATCCAGATGACTTGTCTACCTTGCTACCATGACAAAGGTTGTTCTTATCATGCTGCTTGCAACATAATGGGTTTGGGCGAAACCATTGTGTGCCCAATCTGTGAGCATTGTCCCAATATTTTTTCTGGTGTGAATCAACATATGGTACCCATGAGAAGTCTTGAGTAGGTAGCTGCAGAAGCTGTATCCTAATATTTTCAACTGTAGACTTGTTTAGAGGGGCAAACAGCTGTAAGCACTGAATTGCCGTGTAAATTCGGTCCAGCAAACTACTGTCAGAGTGTCAATGAAAAAGGACAGTGGTTGATACACAAAATTGCAACTGAGCGGCCGTGGAAAAAAAAGGACCATGTCTGTATAAAATCGAACACAAAACTGCAATTACGGAACAAAAAAGGGATTATCTCTGATGCATAAAATGGTTCAGAAATACGCCAAAGATAGGTTAGCTCCTCGTAGGCTAGTTCGATCACAGTCCCTCTTGCTGCGAATTGCAATTCATCAACTATTCAACTAAGCCAGGCTACTCTGCTCGTGCTGCAATCGGAACAGAACAGGTTGCATCAACTATTCAAGACAGGCTAACTCTACTCCTGCTGCAATTGGAACGGAACAGGTTGTAGCTTGTGGGCTTGAAGGTGGGAGGCAATCGACCGCACCTCGACTCCTCGAGAGCGCCTGCTCCTCTGGCGTGTGGTGGGGGCGGGTGGGCGGCGCTCGGCCGTCCTCTCGGCAGCCGGGCGGCACGCGCTCTACCTCCTCCCACGGCGCTTGGCGCTCATGTGTCATCGTTGATGTGGAGTTGGCAGCTGAGCTGGGCCCAAAGTCCCCGCGGTTTTGTCTTGGCCCAAAGTGTTGTTTCAGGTTTTCAGGTCTCATTTTGGATTATCCCATTTTGCTTCCCAGCAGAGCTTCTGCGTACACAGTATGTCTCCTTTCTCATAAAAAAAGTCCAAATGTGTTTTATGGACTTAGTTTTCATTTCAAACACAGTTACAAGTGTCCATACTATTAGTTTTCTTAAGTCTAACGTATTAAGAGCTTTTACGAAGATTAGCCTGTACAAATTCTAAACCCCTAGCCCAAAAGTTCTTTATCTCCTAAGTTCTTTTACAAAGCAGTCCTTAGATACAACAAGCTAATCGTGTGCACTACTACAAAAACGATTTTCAGAGACGGGAGGTGTTTTTAGGCAAAGGCCGCTCCTATTGATCCGAGGAGCTGCCTCTATAGTGCCCTGTCAAATAAGCCGCCTCTAAAGATGATATTTAGAGACGGCTCCAACCCAGTTGTCCCTATAAATTTATCTTCAGAGATGGCTGGTGTCTTTGACCGTCTTTAAAAACATGGGGGTTTCAGAGGCGGCTAGAGACCACAGCCACCTCTGAAGATAGATTTGTATAGGTGGCTAGGATTGGAGCTACCTCTACATATTCTTCACTGTATAAGTAGCAGCCCTATTCTTCCACCTTGGGAAATTTACTGTACTCGAGGTGGAAGGAAGAGGACCTCAAAAAGTTGCAAATCTAAGGGGGAAGGTTTTCATTTTGATTCCTTTGGTATAGGAGGCTTTAAAAGGTAAGTACATACTAATCCAAGCTCCTTTTTGAATTTTTAGTGGTAGATTAGTGTGTAATTAGTGTTCTCAGTTTCTCTCTTCCACGGTGGTGGAGACATTTATGGGTGCATTATTTATATGAAAATATTTGAAGATAAGGTAAATTTAGTAGGGAAACAAGATTCTAACATACTAGGAGAATACCCCGCGCGTTGCTGCGGGGATTCCAGATAATTTAAAAAGAAATTAGACTATTTATATTTATAGTTATATGAATGAAACTATCTTAAATTAATTTTGGTGAATGATTTGACATATCGATGTGGACAGCTAAATACATGTTAGTGGATGAAGAGATAACTATCATAATTACATGTGCTAGTTGGCTATAGTTGTAAGTTCTAGTAGATTGTTGATGTGGATAGCTTGCATGTTGAGAGAAATCTCTAGTGGGGTTTAGCTTTATAAGAGTACTAGGTTCGTGCCGTGCGTTGCTACGGGTCAGCTAAACTTTTGTACTAAAAACACAATAAGATAACTCAAATATACAAATTCATACCGTGCAATTAAAATCTCACAGTCCCTCGTTAAGATCTGGTCCAAATCCAAGATTATGATTTTCTCGGTCCCGGTACTCTTATCACGAACTTAAGTGACTTTTGTATCAAAGTGCCACTTCCATGCCACAAATGACACTCCAACTGATCCATCATAAATATAGTTTTGTAACTATTAATTTTCTTATATTGTGATACTTGTTAATTAGAAATCAATCAATGGCGGTTGTAAGCAACAGAAGAGCATGTTCAATTTTGAAAATATAAGGTATCTTGATTGTATACACCGAATACATTATTGGTTGTTTCTAATAGTTCATATCTAAAAGAGACATATCAAAATCAAAAGGGACTGCTATAGGAAAAACAAAGATCTCCACCCTCCATGTCACAAACCTCTTTTCCTGCAGCTGCAGGTGAGCTCAACACCTGCAACCCCATGCTCCTAGCCCTAACTTGCGGTGACTCTGAGCTGCACGCTCGGTGGCGAGTGCGACCGGCACGTGGTAATGTTTCTGAATAAATAACTTAAACTGAGGGGTCATATTATTAAAAAAAATCTATTTGAAATAGCATCATCATGCAGTTTAATGTATACAATCTATTTAAATTACATTGAGGATGTTTCAGTTTATTTAGTAGCGCCCTTTGTTCAGGAGACATTGCAGCTTTTCGTGATCCATCACGCTTAGCTCTATTGGACACGTGACAAGCCGGTTGATGGGACTGGGTGCATATCCAGAACCTATATATCATGGAATGACATCTTAATCAATGCACGCTAGGATATCAGGCAATTATAATAAACAAACACGGGCACGATTCACTAGAATATCAGGAAATGGATACAAAAGTGTACCCGTTTCATCATGAACAATGCTGATATCTTCCTCACTGTCAATGTCATCAACGTCACCGGTGCCACCAATGCTGCTTAAAAGTACCGGGCCGTCTACAAATATAACCATATAATAAAAATTGAACCATACAATAAGCAAACTATGTCACCACGATAATTTCAGTCGCGCACCAATAAATACTTTTATTAGCAGAATAAGTAACCTGATAATTGTCGGAAGCCATTACTGTAGGTTGATTGCCTATGGAGCCCGTCCCTATTTTCGTCTGTTTCATTAGTTATATTCCCATCTGCAAGTTTAAACATAGTATAAATTGTTATTAATTATAACACGTATGGCAATTAAAGTGACACTCAGCAACATCACCATACCTATTGAATGGGCAGCCATATTGTTATCAAGATCAACATTCTCTTGGTTATTCATCTTATACCTTTTGACGGCGTTTCTTGTTTCTTTCACTCCTCTTTTCATCAGACAATGTTGCATACCGTTCTCTCTCCCTCTGCCTCTTCTGCTCATTAGGATCTCCATCTAGTGGCACCAACCCTGGTCGGGTATGATTCCCTTTAATAAAGTTTGATGAGGAGTTGCAAACATATGAATATAGAATATGTAGAGAGGTTGTAAAAGTTTATATACCTCCATGTATTGTATTTGTAAGGTCCCCCAAAGGTACTTGATCACCGGTTGGCCTTAGCGTGTACATCAACACTACTTGTCACTTATGTAACTTATATAAATGTGTCTAGCATTTGGGAAACCATGAGCATGAAATATAGTTGGACACGCTGCATCAAATTTGCATGAGGACTATGCATGAAGCAATTTAGAACAAACAGTAATACTGAGTTATTTTGTGTCGTGAGAGAAAATCTCCTTACTCATTCTTGTTACTTTGAAGTACAACTGTTCCATGAAAATGATAGGCATCCATTACTCAATAAGTGGCAAATCAAATACGGAAAACAAATGTGATTCATATACAGGAAGATCTACATGTCACACTGCTGAATTTGTATGTGTTATCCTTACTCATGATTTTTTGTTGTTGTTGCTGCAGGTTTGTCTCAGATAAGAAACTAACTGGACCACGTAATTATTGTTTCTTTTCCATCCTAAGTGACAACCATGCCTTACTGTTTTCCACTTTTCCATGGCATTTTTTTAAGTTCTTGCTTAAGAGGTTCCTACAACCACAAACGGTGTACTTAAGAGATCAACGTTAGTGGACTGTGATGACGGGGAGCAGATCCATAGCACCAAATGTGTATTCTCAATAGTTTAGTTCCTAATTTGGTCAGTAAATTAGTATTAACACTCCTTTGATAATATATTGTTTACAAAAAAATGTATCACGCATGACACTTCATCTATCCACTTAAGCTAACAGCTTTTGATTAAGATGCAATGATATGCATAAACAATTGTACATCACTTAAGCCAACAGCTTTTGATTAAGATGCAATGATCTGTTCTTAAGTGTCAGCAGAGAATATATACACACTTGTGATCTGTGCTTCTCTGTAAAATCTGTTCTTATACACACTTGTGAATTAGTGATGTTCCATTCAGCTAGACTGATTGTTGAAGGTTCAACAAACTTAAATCATCTTTGTGTGCCATGCTGATCCTAATTATCAAAGTATGCAGTATGTACTCATCTTTCAGATGGATTGTGGAATTATGCAGTTTGTACTCGGCTCAAAATTTCAGTTATGCAAGGGAACATTCTTTGTGCCATCACATGACATTCAGCACAGTAGAAGAATTTGTAAATCGTTGAAGAAAGCATGTAGTCCTGAATAACCTAGTTCAAGTCTCTTGTGAAATTTTACTTAAACTGGGATGACACTTGTCCAAATCTATCAAATATGGAGTGTTGAACAAACAAAAAAAAATCAGAAGATCGATCAAACTATCATTTTTGACCAGTCTAATTGCATATAAGTAATTAGTAGCAATTTTTGGGTATAAATAGCAGCAGCTTTGTTTGAAGAGGACAAACTCAGGTCATGCACAATACCATAAACATGTGCCTAGTACCATAGACAGACTTATGAAAACTATGGGGTATCTATGAAACAGTGCACAGTGACATCACCTGGTTCACCGGAATCGGACTGAGTGCTTCAAAAATCACCGTAAGTGATAGTCACCTAATGCCAATGCCGTACAAGAGATGTAGCATGAGACAAAGAAGAGAAAAACCTGCACAGAACGGACATTAAAATCAGAATGCCACTGCTCACTTCAATACAGACAACACAGACAACGAAATCAGAACTCAGAGAATGAAAGAAATCATTCAACCCGCAACAAAATTGGGCCACTCCAAAACTGAAATTGACCTAATCATCTACAGTGACCATACAATGTTTGCCTACAAGGACCATACATGTTTGTCTGAATCTGCTGGTGCACTACCACTATGTAAACTTTCTAGCACCTACCTACCAGAGAGCAAGCATAGAAACCAAATAGAAAGATAAGAATGGTGCCATGGCCTTCATGCTGTTGCAATATATGCTGACTGTCAGTTCTTTTGTACTGTGATTGGAATAGATTTTAATGTGAACCATTGACTCGTTAAAATTTCAACTGAACTACAGTCGGTCCCAAAAATTAAAGTTCCTCAAAACCATTGACTCTTTTCTTGCGCTCTGCATTTACATAATTATAAACTCAAATGCCTTCTAAATCATTGGCCCTGAACATGGATTTATGGATTATTGCAAAGTACTACTTCGGGGAATCGAAGCAAAGTAGTCTTGGTCAAGCTCAATTAATAAGGCAATGATTTAGGGAGGTGAGGTTATTGATAGTTTTCTGTTTTTGTTCTAGGCTTCTAGATGTAACTTTTCCTTTAGTAATCAAAATTAGATCCTCTGTACTACATTTTTAGTACAGTTTAACTTAGTTCTGAAAATTACACCTAAAAGATGGTTTTCTTTTGGTAAGCACTCAGCACAACTTGAGTGAATTATGGTCTGAAATTTAAAGCACGACAAAAGCTTTTTTACTATAGTATAATATGACAGATGCATTTCATGCTAACCAAATTTCGCACTTTCTAATACCTTCAAGACAGTCAGTATAGTTATTAGCTGGTGCACTGCATGGTCAATGGAAACCAAATGCACAATAATTGAAACTGAATGTCCTTGGTCTAAAATGCCAATAGTATGCACGGCCATTCTAAATTTACAGGTTATCTCAAGTACTAAATTATAGAATATCTCTAAAAACTATCCGCAATTACCTATTTAATTTAATAAAAAGTGTCAGTTTAGCTTTTCAAGGACCTAACTAATAGGGACCCTTCCTATTCAGATCTGAGGGATAGAGGGGAAAACGACAGAAACTCACCTTGGTGCTATGGATCCATGAAATTGAGCTTGGAAATAAAAAATCCCTACACAGTAGGAAGGGAGATGAGATGGCCAACGAAGACGTGGTGCAGTAGCGCTTGGCCGGGCGCAGGCCGCAAAGGCGGACGTGGATGCGGACGGCAGCAGGGTCGAGCAACGCGAGGTTGGAGTCCACCTGCGTGCAGCCCGTGAACCAAGAGACCCAGAGCGAGACAGCATCGGCGGAGGCGGCCGAGCACAGGCCGCGGAGGCGGACGACCGGACGTGGCTGCGGACGGCGGCAGGTTCGAGCAGCGCGAGGTTCGAGCCTACCTGCACACGGCCCATGACCCAAGAGACCCAGAGCGAGCCGGCGTCGGCGGAGGCGGCTGGGCACAGGATGCAGAGGCTGACGTGGCTGCAGGGTTGAGCGGCACGAGGTTCGAGGCCACCTGCGCGTGGCCCGTGACCCAAGTGGGCGAGCGCGGGGAGTGGTGGAGCGGCGCGCTGGTGCGGCGGCGTGGGCGAGCCCGGAGAAAGGAGAGGCGCGCGTGCGATGGAGAGTGATTGCTTGCGGTGATTCCTCGTTGCCGGTGACTGGGGATGATTGCGCGTGCGTGGACAGGTCCCACCCGCCGGCGCACGGACTCGCAGCTCGCGGGATCGCATGCCGTACGGCAGACCGAAAACCCAATGTTTTGTCGCACGAAAATGTGTCCATCTTTTAGTCTTTTTAGTTGTGATGGTGTGAGAGATGTGAGAGATACTGCCCCTAACAAAAAAAAATAGTGCTATATACACTCCCTAAAATTGAAGATACACCACTGCAAAAAATATGGAGCTTATAGAACCATCGGTTGTTGTGTTCCTCTACAGTAAAGTATATCATATTCCAGTCCATAGGTCAAGCTCCATGTATATTTATTCATTTTAACTTCTGCTCAAGGTAATTTTAGGAACAAAACTAACCTAAGAGAATTGAGTGGAAATATGGTCTAGGATCTCATGCTGAGTACTGAACTCAACCAAAATGACATACCTTTAGGCTTTAGCCGAGGTGGTATACTACGATCCCTGGTATCATTAAGTAATGGCTGCTGTTATTCACCTTCACTATATACCTGCACATGACTATATTCATTGGCCGACAATGGGGTGAAAACTGAGGCATGAATCAAACACTTCGACACACAAGGAGTTCAGTTAACATGTTGCATTTGGTTAGGTTCAGTAATAGGAGCCATACCTCTCTAAGCCGCCATCAGCCAATCATGCTTGTTTTCAATTCCGAAGATTGCTGATACGTGTCGAGGCTCGACCAGTGGATGTTCTTGCGGACGGTTGATCCTAGAAACAAACACACACATGTTCAGTTGGTCGGTACATCAACTTTATGATGGTGGATCCTACTCCTACATTTGTTTTAACTTTGAAGCCATGTGGTTGGCTGAAAATTGCAGAATAGCTTTAGTCATCTAACATCAATAAACTGAATGGGTACGCATGGTAGGTGGTGCTGCATACCAGTGAGAGATCATTAGTCTGTTTTGCAGCAGGACCATGGCCATCCATTTTCCTCCTGGTGTACCAGCCAGATAGATGGTGGAAGAGCCGTACTGCCTATTTGCATCCTGGCCCACAGCCATTGCAGGGATCAGGGTTTACTTGTCAACAAGGATTGGGTCTGCCATTGCCTGAGGCTAGATGCTGAAGGACTGGGGACAGGGAACTATGCCACAATGGCCTCCCTCTGCTTCTTCTCTTCCTTGGATCTCAGTGATTCCACCGGGCTGTAAAACTGCCATCATAAAACCTGAAAATTAAGGAATAGCGGCAACAATTCAGTTTGCAAACATAATAATGATTGCCAAACTTCTTCCTTTCTTCACCAATCCTTTCATTATGTATTTATGTTGTGCTCTCCGGTGTACGCAATCTAGAGCTACAACAATTTAGTTCCGTTGGTGATCACAAACAACAGATAATCGATAGTGATGACTAATGATCACAATATGCAAAAATATGTTCACCATTGGGTGAAATCAGAGGTGGAAGTCGGATAACTCGACATAGGTGTGATGACAATGGGGAGTTGGATGAACAACTGTGGTACGGCCCTCGCTATCTCCGCATCTACTGCTCTAGATCCCGCGCCACTGCCTTGCAGTACGCTGCCGTCCTCAAACAGGTGGCCGGATGGGGCCCAGCACGCCGTCGTGAACCAGGTGGGAGGTGTCCAATCGCTGCCGTTCATGGGAGGGGCTCCTCGCGCCACTGCCGGCCAGGGAGAAGGGGCTGAGGGTCGCTATCAAAGGAGCCAAGGAGCGCGAGGAGGCACGAGGGGGCGGTCGCGGCGGCGGCGCGATGTGTGGAGGGCACGGCGGCGGCGTGGGCGAGCGCAAGGGGGGAGGGCGCATGTCGCACCCAATTTTAAGGATAAAATGGAGTGCAAAATCTTATGTGCGCCCAGAGATCAGTCACACACATAAGCCGACAAATTATGAATAGTATCATCACAAGTGTTTATTACATCATGAATAAGACAGAGTTATCACATAAATATAGCGGAAGTAATAAAAGATCTCTCACGGAAGCTCCATTTCACAGGGACGTCGACTGGTTGACCACAAGTCTAGAAGTCCTCAGGAAAATCATCATACCCAAAGCCATCTGTTACCCATCCGGAATTTTTATCCAAATGATGAAAATAAACAAGCGTAAGTACATGTCGTACTCAACAAGTGTAACACGGGGTTCATGAGGCTCAAAAGGCTTGACACAGGTTTAACAGCATTCAGCTTTTAGTTGTCACAATTTTAGCTTAAGAGTAGCAACAAGTTGTTTTAATTCCCAATGCAAAACACATGATCAAATGTAAACATGAATAATGAATAGCATAAATAGATAATTCTTAGTGTTCATCTATTCCGTAAATGTTCCAAGGCCGCTCGTGACCGTGAGCACGGCTGATATACCAGTTTTACACTCTGCAGAGGTTGTACACTTTCACTGTGAGTCGTGATACCCATATGCCCGGGTTAATTACTCCCAAAACACTTCCAAGGTGAGCAGGCAGGGGTCACTATGAAGCCTTTCAAAGGTTCGTCTAACAAGTTAGGGCCATTAGATTCACTCGGCAAACAGATATAGGAAACCCCCTGTCAAATGGAACAATTCCATAGCGGCTATACACATAAGAGTAGAGGCTGTCCTATACCCGATTCGTCAAGCCATTCTTATGCCAATAAAGGTAACCACTAACAAGCTAGAAAAGGTCCTCATACTGAGCTAAAACCAGAGCCATGTAGTCCTCACAGCTGTACTGTAAGCCCCGGATGATCACTTACAGATAAGTCCTTAGGGGGAGAAATCTAAAGCATTTAGAAAGTAGCTAAATACTTCAGCCCCCTATTTTCAAGTTGCTAAAAAGTCATATTTTAATGTTTATTGCATATACCATTAGTCAAGTTACAAGATCATGGTTTTATTGTGCACTAGCAAAGCTACCCAAATGCATAACCCGTAGGTAACAAGGTAAAAGTTCAATTCTAGGGAATCCCTATCAAGGTGACACATGCAACATGAATTTAATGAATTAAAGTGAATAGGAAATAAGAATGATCCCATGCTATACTTGCCTTGAACAAAGTACTCCTGCTGATCCTACACGTCAAAGTAGTACCCTGATCTCCCACGAATTGCTCACCGCCTATACTCGATAACCACAACAACATACAAGCATCCAGGAGCAATCATGCAAAGCAAACAAAGTTATAGATTAGAACAGTACACCAATAGCATAAAATCAAAATGAAAAGTTTGGAAAACAAATCTATGCCTCGCTACAAACTCACAGACGCGAAGATCACAAAAATCGGAGCTAAAACGAAGAAGTTATGAATTAAACAAGATTTCCTATAGAAAAATAATAGATTAAATCTAACCTCGAATTTTAAAAGTTGAAAACCTACTTAACAGTATTACAAACATGTAGATTACTTAATTATGAACCTAACGCAACTTGAACGGATCAAATCGGAGTTAAAACGGAGATTTTATGGCTAAAAGAAGTTGAGTGGCAAAACTGTAAATAACTGAAAACGTATTTTCAATCTAACCGAACCGAAATACGCTTTCCAAAGGAGAAAACAGAATCTTGAAAACACGCTTTGGACTGCGGGTTAAGTCTGAAATAATTGTAAGGGTGTTTTTGAAAAACCGGCGGCGAAGGGGTATCTTGGATTTGAGACCGTCGGATTAGAACTGGACGGCTGAGATTTGATCTGGCGGGGGGAGAGAGAAATCCACGCCGAAACAGGGCCGGCGGCGAGGTTTGCGACGGCGGCGGCGGCGTCATTGCCGGCTCGCCGGAGCTTCGGCTTTCGGCCAACAGTGCTCGGTTCAACGAAAAAGAAGCACCGGGAGATAGAGGGAGTGACGGCGGACTCAACGGACCCAAGAGGAGCTAGCGAGGAGCAACGGAGGCGGCGCGACGTTTTGGCGGTCGGCGGTCGCCATGCATGGCGCTTAGGGTTTAGGTCTTGGCTGCTGCCGGGTGGGCAAAAAAGCTATGGCTAGATGGGATAGGGAGGCGGCTCCGGCTATTTATGAGGCGAAGATTGCTTGGGAGGCACGGCATGGAGGAGTAGTGAGCCGGACACAGACATCGGCGCGGTATCCGACCGGAGTACGACGCGAAGGAGAAGAAGCCCCCGACTGTGGGCTAGGGGCGGTCACGGCCGGAGGAAAGAAAAGGCGCGGCGTGTCTGTCTGGGAAATTGGGCGAAGTCAGGCAAATCTTGAGGGAGATGGGCGGCGCTGGGAAGAATGAAATTTGGTATACACAAGCAGCCTCACGGGCCAAAAAGGAAGGGGAGGAAGAAAGAAATCCCTTTTCTATTTTTCAAACCAATTTTGAAGGCAAAATTCAAATTAAGTAGAAATTTGATTTCAAATCAAACCATTCAAAAATCATTATGCAGCAGCATGAATGCACACACATGATTATGAACATACATTTGATTTTAATTTGATAAAATTTATTATTTTTCCTAAATTCAAATGCTCACAAAAATGAATAATAAATCAATTTCCACTATTTTAAAATGTTGTAAATTTTAGGGTGTTACAACGCAGGTTGAGGCGCGTGGGCGCGGCTGCGCGATGGGAAAGAGCGTTATTGGAGGTGGGATTTTGGAAAGAGCATTCGGGAGCGCGCGGGACATGGGAAGGAGATCGCATGGGGATCTGATTGGGAACACGACTTCCTTTTTTTTGCCGGACGAAGCGTTCGTGCGGACGAGTTTCCTTTCTTTTTGCCGGAGGGAGCTTTCACGCGCGTGAGAGAGGCCGCGGATCGCACGGGTAGAGCGACGACCCCAAATTCGATTGTCGCACCAAAACGGTGTCCACTCTTTAGTCTTTTTATTAGTTGTGTGAGACTAGGAGAATACCCCGCGCGTTGCTGTGGGGATTCCAGATAATTTAAAAAGAAATTAGACTATTTATATTTATAGGTATATGAATGAAACTATCTTAAATTAATTTTGGTGAATGGTTTGACACATCGATGTGCACAACTAAATGCATGTTAGTGGATGAAGAGATAACTATTATAATTACATGTGCTAGTTGGCTATAATTGCAAGTTCTAGTGAAAGTTGATGTGGATAGCTTGCATATTGAGAAGAATCTCTAGTGGGGTTTGTGAATGGTTTAACACATCGATGTGGACAGCTAAATGCATGTTAGTGGATGTAGAGATAACTATCATAATTACATATGCTAGTTGGCTATAATTTCATGTTCTAATGGATTGTTGATGTGGATAGCTTGTATGTTGCGAGAAATCTCTAATGGGGTTTAGCTTTATAAGAGTACTAGGAGAACACCCCGCGCGTTGCTGCGGGGATTCCAGATAATTTAAAAAGAAATTAGACTATTTATATTTATAGGTATATGAATGAAACTATCTTAAATTAATTTTGTTGAATGGTTTGACACATCGACGTAGACAGCTAAATACATGTTAGTGGATGAATATATAACTATCATAATTACATGTGATAGTTGGCTATAATTGCCAGTTCTAGTGGATTGTTGATATGGATAGGCTTGCATATTGAGAGAAATCTCTAGTGGTGTTTAGCTTTATAAGAATATAGAATAGGATAGGATAAGGGGCCATGTGTTCATTTTAGTGGTCTATTTAATAGTATTTATGAAGGGATTGTTTGCATCTATATCTAGATATTAAACTAGGGTTTAGTATTAGTTATTTTTATCATGAACATTCATTATATTTTTATTTAGTATATGAGATCAAGTTTACATGCTTGAATGATAACGGTTGAAATATTTATATAATTCATTTATTTTAAACATTTATTTCAATTAACAAAAGTAAAGAAATACTAGTTTAGTGGTACATTAGTTTCAGAACTAGGTTCTTTTAAATTTTTGCTTGAAGAATACATAGCATTTATATGTGTACTTTATGACAACATGATGAAAAAAGTTGAACAATATTATTTATAAGGGCAGTGCTATGGTACAACTATCACCTACTAGGAGGTAATAGTTCGAAGAATCTTAGCCATTGATTTATTAGATTTTATAAATTAAACAAATAAATAAATTACCTAATAAATGAGAGAGAAATCTCTAAAATCCAGTAATCACTGGGACAAACGAAGTGGGGGTACACTTGCCTCCGTGATTAGAAAAAAGCGGTCTCCTTCCCATCGGTGCACAGTGTACCAGCACAAAGCGAGGAGGCGTTTTTTTCAGTGCGCACACCACCATGTTACGTAATTACTTGAAAAAACATGTTACCTACAAAAAAAAATGGGAACATCTAAATTAAAACATGTTGCATGTCAACTAATGAACATTGGGAACGAAACACGCTAAAACATGTAGCTATCACGTACAGGGGAACAAAAAGTTACATGCTAATCAAATAATCAAATTATGTTGAATTCAAAAAAATAATCAAATAATTATGTTACGCACCTGCAGCCGTCTCCAGCCACGCATCCCCGGAGGCCCCGGCACAGGGCAGCCGAGGAGCAGTGGACTCACGCGCTTCTCCAACAAGGCATTCGTGCACACGGGCACCGGTCCTGATGTCGCGCTGGCCACGCCCCTCTTCTGCAACTATTCAAGGCAGAGCTGTGTATGCCTCTTGTTCAACTCCGGCAAGGCAAGGCGACTTACATACGTGCCTCTTGTTCGCACTCCCGGAGCTCGGTCTCGACTGCCCTGTATTAGCAGTAGCTGGGAGCTGAACGGAAGCTAGGGAACACACGAGCAGGAGCAATATGCTAGGCCGAGCTTGCAGGCCACTAGATCCTCGACCTTGCCATGATCCCGTCATTCCGTGCAGGCAGCCCGGCCCTTGCCATTCTTGACCGCTCGGCTAACCAAATGGGCGGGGTTCTTGACCGCACGTTGAGGGACACTAAACTGCCAAGTTCAGGTGACACTGGCTGGTTGTTGTTGAGCGAGAGCTTCAAGAGCTTGAGCTGTTGATGAGCTGCACCAGTGAGCACATTGCTTGACACGTCTAGCAGTGTCAGCATGGCGATGCCGATGCCGCCCAGGGACAGCAAGATCGGTCTGCAGAGCATGTAGCAAATAATTACCAATACACCCTTAATAATATAAAATTTTAATTTTATAAATAATCTTCCACAATTAAATGACTAGAAAATAGAAAAAATGGAAGTATCTAGAAGTACCGTGCTACCTTTTCCAACCATTGTAAAAGAGCTCCCTCATCCACTACGGGATACAGTAGCTTTGCTGAGTGCCAGGGGCACTCGGCAAAGACCCAAAAACACTCGGCAACTGCTTTGCCGAGTGTAACACTCGGCATACAACACACGGCATTAATTTATCGGCAAACAGTAGTTTGCCGAGTATTTTTTATCGAGCACTCGGCAACTAGTTTGCCGAGTGTCAATAAACACTCGGCAAAAATAAACTCTCGGCAAAAAAAATGTTAATGGGATGGCACGGTGACGGCGATTTTGCCGAGTGCACGACGGAAAAACACTCGGCAAAGTTTCTCAAGTTTGCCGAGTGTCAGGAGTAAAACACTCGGCAAAGTTTCTCAACTTTGCCGAGTGTCAAGCCCAAAACATTCGGCAAAGTTTCTAAACTTTGCGAGTGTCCAGCTCAAAACACTCGGCAAAGTTTCTAAACTTTGCTGAGTGTCAGGGCCATAACACTCGGCAAAATTTATACACTTTGCCGAGTGTCACGCTCAAAACACTCGGCAAACAAGCGCGCAACGACCATATTTTATGGTCACTTTGCCGAGTGTCCATTAGAATACACTCAGCAAAGAAGGTTCCCAGATAACAGAAAATGGCCTCTTCACCGAGTGTTTTTCCTTGACACTCGACAACTCCTCTCTTTGTCGAGTGTTACACTCGGCAAAGCGACCAAGACCCCCTTTTTTTACTAATCTGTCACGTATAACGGACCCCTCTCAATTCACATTAAACCATCACATTTCGCAATAAAACATCATCACAGGCATAATTATATGTCACATGCATAATAAACCATCATCATAATTCACAATAAACCATCATCACAAGTCACAATAAACCATCATCATAATTTACAATAAACCATCTTTACAAGTCACAATAAGCCACAAATGCAAATGTAATCACTGCAGAGGCCCTTGGAACCTCTGCGACAAATCCAGGTCTTGAGACTGATTATTTGATGCCGCCGATTGATTCTACACAAAAGAGAAATATTCGTAACAGTGTTAGCTTCCTTTTTAAGTTGCAGGAAAATGATAATAGATTAACACTCCCATAATTCCCTCTGCTCATTTTTATCTATGTACTACGTTATTTCTTGTTTACAGTGCTGCATGCATTAAGCTTGAAGAATACCAAACTGCAAAGGCTGCTCTTGAGTTGGGTTCTTCCTATGCATCAGGCAATGTGGCGCATGCTATTTTCTGATGATATGTGTCCAATTAGCTACCTTGCCTGAGAAATGTTTGCAGAAGCCTTGTGTACTGGAGAATAATTATGTTTTAGTTCAATCATCTCATACTGTCTGCCCTGTTATTTGGTTCATGTGTCCAGAGGAATCTAGCCAGGCACCAGTAAAGAAGGTTGAGGCTCCTATGGCTGCTACTGTTGAGGGCAAGGAGGATGCCGCAAATATGGAGAATACACCGCCAGTGGTAGAACCCCCAAGCAAACCTAAATACAGGTAACTAGTGTAAATTCCTAAAACTCTTTGAACCACTTAGCACAGACTGACTGCTATGTAATCAAACCACTTTACCTTTTCCCGGTACAGATTTGTTTACTGATAAGCATATTCTAATTCAGGGAGCCATACTTGGAGGAAAGCAAAATGCTTCTCCCTTACTGAAATTAATGTCAAGCATGAGTTGCTAGTTTTTTGCTAAAATTTTCTCTTAAATAATTTGTGCTGCAGGCATGACGACTACAAACAGTGCCGATGAAGGAGACCATCCTCAGCATCTTCTTCAGACAATAATTCCTGCACTGCAGGTATATATTTACCTGACATCGATCTATTCTGCTGGCAGGCATTTGATAGGGTTCCTGCTGTTCCTGTGCCTGACAATCTTCACAGCAATGGTGATCCCAAGGAACGGCAGCAGCAGCAGGAGCAGCGGTAGCAGCACTGCATACCAGCTGGGAGATCATGCCATCCAGATCCAGGTACTAACAGCCTGTTAGCTTGGTCGTAAACGATCGTAAATTTTCAGCTAGAACAGTATTTTTCTCTTACACCAAACCAGCCAACAGTAATAATCCACGATTGTATACTATCGTTTCAGCCCCAGCCGAACAGGCTGTAAATTACTAGACTATTTTTTTTGTTTGTTAACCAGGCCAGTAGTATGTATACTCTCTAGTCACAAAAGCTAGCATTGACTCTTACATCATGACTCATGAGCTATATCAGCATAGCTAGCTAGCTGGTCCAGCTTCTAGCAAAGCTAGCATGCATTCCATTTGGATCATGCTTTTGTGTGATGATGAGCAAGCATGCAGCACCCCAATTCTCTAAGTCCGGGTCTTGAGGCTAACATCTAAAGTTCTCTAAGTCAAAGTATTCAATCTGCAGTATAAGATGTCAAGTGACTCACAGGAGTAGTTGTGGGTAGCTGAGGTGGAGGGAATAGCACCGGTGGCGGTGGCAAAGCTTGACCCATACTCGATGCAAAATTCTGCATGTATTGGAACATTTGTTCCATCCTCAACCGATTTTCTTCCTCTATCCTGTGGCTGCTACTGTTGAGGGCATGGAACATAATAGTGTCAAATCTAAATTTCGGCAGCACCTCCCCTGCGCGGGGAGGTTTCCAAAACCTACAACAAATAAAACGGCACGATGGTCGGCAAACACATACACTTGGTAACAAACGGCACAATGGCCGACAACCACATACACATCTTATACCTTGCAAAACGACAGCAAGTTCTATATTCGCTACACGAAAGTTTGCAGTTGCCACTTCCAAGAGTAAGGATATGTACTGTATATAGGGACGCGTCCTTGTATATAGAGGAAAAAAACAAAGAGAATGAGATCATAGCATTTTTCGGTATCAGTCTTTTTTACCGTCAGGGAAAAACATATGATGGTTCTTAAAAAGGAGAAAAACTACGAACTTAAAAACCATAGTAAGCCGGAGTAACACGTGGCTCAGAACAATGTAAGAGTTATACCTTCCAGCTAATCTACATTAGATGAGACCCGCACGACTGTCTACTGCTATCCCACCCTTTTGTTATCATTATTTTCGAAAGCTAGCAATAAGAAAACAAGGAACAATAGCACAGTTATGTAGTATCCTAAATTTTAGGAAGCTGTCCAGATTTTTATTTGTGATGATAACCAAAACCGAAGAAGATGTGCACGCGTGTTATCCATTGACTTCTCTGAACCAGGGTATGTTGACAAGAAAACGGATGAGGTTATAGGGCTGGCTATTGAGTGTAAGGAAAAGAAACCTATTACAAACATTTAATTATGTTTTCATTATGTCACACGCAGTTCATGCGTGGTGGTAGATGAAGTAGCTTGACATTTATCATTTTGTCCTGTTTTAAAAATCTATCAGTTCTGTAAGTAGGAATAGCCCAGTATTCTTTTGGCTCTGTTGTCATTCTTTTCCTTACAAATAAAATATTAGTCTGAAAACAAGATCCAAAACCAAAAATGCATCACCTATCTTTACAGTGGTTAATGGCAGGTCTAGACTACATCTTTGAATAACATGTAGGAAAAGACATAGAACAATTGAATAACTGAAACCTCAATACTCAGTGGTCACTAGAATTGACAGTACAATTGAATAACAGGTGCCGCCGAGGCGGGAGGGTGAGGGTGGTGGTCCACTTACCTTGCGAAAGGGGCGTCTAGGCGGCCAGTGCCGCTGCAGCGGCCCGCGAGGGCGAGGCGGCGAGGGGGAGGTGGTGGAGGCGATGCGGCGCCGCGCCGCGGCAAGCGAGGCGGCTGTACGCGCCGCACCGGCCGACAGAGGGCCCCCGCGAGGGAGTTGGCCGGAATCGGAGGCACGGCGCTACAGAGGCACTGCGCGGCGTCCTGCGGAGCGGTGGGGGCGTAGGCGCGGAGACGGGGCGGTGCCGCGGAAGGGCGTGGCGGAGGGCGCAGGTGCCGAGACGGGGCGGTGCCGCGGCGAAATTCGGAGCAGCAGCGGGCTTTCTCGATGGCGTCGACACGGCGGCGGGGCGCGGTGGGGCGGGGAGGCGGCGGGGGGTGGCGGCGTGCGGTGCGTCGTGTGTGTGAAGGGTGTGTTGTGTGAGCAAGGGTGAGGGCCGGTGGTGTGGGCCGTTGGGGGCATATGAAGGAGTATGCCGAGTGCCAAGATTGGCAGCACTCGGCAAAGTATAGATATGCCGAGTGCCAAGATCTGGGGCACTCGATACTGTGCAGTGGGGCCGGTCGACGAAGTTGCCGAGTGTCCCCTATATGACACTCGGCAACTGCTAGTTTCGCCGAGTGCCAGGTATAAAACACTCGGCAAAATAAATCGATATTTCATGCTCCACCGTCCTCCTTCTTCATAGCGTGTTCTACTAAATTTGTTACAATGTAATTTAAAAATACCTTGTCAAATTCACTCAACAATGCATATTTGATTTTTCTACGAATATTAATCCATTATTTAATGCAGTTATAGCTCAAATTCAATTTATATCAATTAAAATTCTATAATTGCAATTAATAAATTAAAATTATCAAACGGATCCAAAAAATTACCAAAATTTGACGTGAACCAATCTATGTTGTATATTGCCTATACAAAAACTTTTGAAGTCAAACCTCAATTCAACCGTCACTTTGACTACAAATCTTACCGGATCCTTCTCAACGCTACGATTCTTCTTCGGAGATACTTCGTTTGTAAAGATCGTACGTGACAAATTGTGCGAAACCTTCTCAATTTTTTCACAGTCTCCACGTATGATATCATGGGATTTTGACAAATCTCATGATTTTCAGACTTCGTTTGCTTTTTTTAGAATTTAAAAACCATTCGGCCACACGTTCATGGTCGTGTTTCCTGAACAAAATATTCGAAAATTCTTTTCATTTCTGGAGTAAGGCCCCAAAATGGACTCAATAACATGAATATGATTTCTCCACTCAATTTATTCCATTATTTGAATCACTTGTAGTTCAAATTTGACTTAAACCAAAAAATTCCTCTAAATGCAATTAATTAATTAAATATAGCAAACAGATCGAGAAATATGCCAAATTTTAACATGTAGTACCACATGTTGTATGTGGAGAGTAGAAAAAATTTAGAGGGCAGGAGAGGAAAAAAATATTATTTTGCCAAGTGCCAATAAAAAATACTCGGCAACAACGTCATTTTGCCGAGTGTCAAACAAAAACACTCGGCAAAAATATAAGGTTGCCGAGTGTCAGCCAAAAACACATGGCAAACCTTGGCTTTGCCGAGTGTCTCTACTGGACACTCGGCAAAGTTATAACGGCAGGACGACGCACCCAACAGCCGTCACATGGCCGCCGCACGCCCAACGCACGTGCATCTACTTTGCCGAGTGTCCGTGTTTGCCGAGTGTTTCGTTGTAGTTTGCCGAATGTTTTTTATTAGACACTCGGCAAAGTTGGGTCTTGCCGGGTGCTGTAGGTTTGCCGAGTGTTTCATTTAAAACACTCGGTAAATCGGATGTTTGTCGAGTGCCCGATGGAATGCACTTGGCAAACCCTAAGGCACTCGGCAATTCTACTGTTTCCGGTAGTGATCCCGCCTTCCCAGTGCCAATGCCTAGGCGACATGAGATTATAGAATTGACAGTTTCTCATCAAACTAAAACTTGCTGGATTCAATAATAAAGGAATAATTCATAAGTAATAAACATATAAAAATTTAATGTTTAATTTCTTGAATGTAGTAGGTAACCGTACTATGTGATTACACACAAAAACGGTAGTTAAAATGCAGTTGCATCTTATACTTATTTGTACAATGCAATTCTGTAACCATGGGACAGCCACTATACGATCATGATTAATATATAAGCACCACCATACAGAATGCTCACATACATTCCTAATTCAGAACAGGGTTCTCAACTAAGACCAACATTATACACAAGTTGCTAGCTAGTGAGTAACACATAAATTCCTCCGTGCTGTAGCTCTGCTTCTATGTTTTGTCTTGACCGTGTAGTCAGAGCATCTATCCCAAATTCAAGATCTGAAAATATATGTACTGGATCTGTTGTTTTGACAAATCTGTTCCTTGTTATGAACAGTAAATTCCACACTTCTATCTTTTCATGGAACACTCCGTTCTTTTATGGCTTCTCCATCTTTTGCTGATGGATCCATGGTACAGATGTGATCACGAATTTCAGGTGGCAGTGATGTGCTGCTTCTGTTTCCTTTTATTTCCTCATACGAGTCCTTGATCGAGCCATGCAATTGGATGGGTGCATATGTAGCCCATAACTCAAAGAATCGAGAGGCCCTATATGTTACACACTCCAACATCTCATCCTGTCCTTGCAATAGCTTCCTTCTCTTAGCTCCATGAAACGTTTGTCGTGTGCTTGGCATGAACATGCTTGCTCTCTCAACCAGAATGTATGCAGTGCCATGCCTAGACCTCCAAAGAATCTGGTAGACTGTAGCTTCCTCATTCTGGCAGAAGTAATCTACTGCTTTTGGCAGCATGATCTCCTCGAGTTGTCCCAAGGTAAAGACAGTATGCAAACAATGTTGCTCCTCACTGTACATTGCCGCTATTGCAGGAAACTTATCCACAAGCAACACGTCTTCTGAAGAGCCATGTGGTGCAAAGACGACTCCAGCTCTCAGATATGGATGATCACGTAGAAAACTTCTACAGTCTGACTGTGAGGCCTTCTGTTTGTCGCACTCTGAGAGTGAGACATGGCACGATAGACTTACATGAATAACCTGTTCTAGAGAAACATATGGAAATCCAGATGATTTGTCTAGCCTGCTACCATGAAAAAAGTTGTTATCATGCTGCTTGCAACATAATGGGTTTGGGCGAAACCATTGAGTGCCACGCCTGTGAAGATTGTCCCAATAATTTTGCTGGGGTGAATCAACATATGGAAGCCACGAGAATTCTTCAGTAGGTAGTTGCATAAGTTCTTTCCTAATATTTTCAACTGTAGACTTGAAAAGATGGTCAAACAGCTGTAAGCACTGAATTGCAACCTCAACTATGTCTGTACTCTCTGAACATAATGGGTTTGTTCTTATCATGCTGCTTGCAACATAATGGGTTTGGGCGAAACCATTGACTGCCAAATCTGTGAACATTGTCCCAATGTTTTTTCTGGTGTGAATCAACATATGGTACCCACGAGAAGTCTTCTGTAGGTAGTTGCATAAGCCTTTTCCTAATATTTTCAACCGTAGACATGAAAATAGGGGCAAACAGATGTAAGCACTGAATTGCAACCCCAACTATGTCCGTACTCTCCGAAAGCTGCAGTGTTACAGTAAAGCAAAAATCATCATCCGGCTCATTAGGATCTTTCTGCATGAAGTAAAGCCTACCTTGAATTCCATGCTCTGCACTAAAAAATGGAGCCAACTGTAAAAACAAAGGGCATTTGTTTGCCCTAATGATTCTATGTTGTAGTATCTTGCCAGCAAAAAGGTGCCTGATAAGAGGGTCAAAGGGCATGTGACACCGTGGCGTGCCACCAAGCTCTAGTAATCTCAGAAACTCGCTAGCACCATCAGCAAACCATTCAAATCTTTGAATAATGGATATATTCAAGTCATCGTTGTCGTGGTTAAAGATAGAAGAAACAAATGACCTGGTAGCATGCACAACCCGCTTAGGAACGGAGGAATTGCTTACTTCCTTTTCTATGTGTTCATCTTCTAGGATTCTCTGCCTGCATCTGTGCAGCGTGTCATCACACTCTTGAGCAGCAGACTTAAGCTTCCTACGCCAACGCAACAAGGATGTATCAGTGATATCCCACTTATCAGATGTCTGAAGAACAGCCTCCAGCCTGATGTGTGCCATCTCTAGCCTCTCAAGGTTTCTGAACGCATTTGAGTTGTGTTTCTCCTCATATTTTTGAAGCAGACCAGATAGGATTTGGCTAACTGACTCCTGAACAACCGCAGAACCAACAATCTCTGCCATTAGGATTGAAGCATCTACAAAAATATCCCCTACGTGTTCAGGATATTCAACATACAACAGTAATAATGAGATATTAGATACAAGAACTTTGGATCACAGGCAATGATTTGGCTTAATGGGGGTAAGAACCTACCTTTGATTGAATTGCAGTCGTGAATGGTGGACACCTTCCTGTGTATAGATATGTCTTGGGGGGGGGGCGGTGGAATCGCACAGCGTGGTAAGATGAGAACTTAAAGAGAATACAGTGATGTCCAAGGCTTTGAGAGGGAATGTGTGCATGATGGTCTCTGCAATGGAAAATTTGGTCAAGAAGTCTTCGTCAACAATGAGAATATCTAGCTACTTATTCCATGTTTGAATGGAATAGACCAACAGGCATTAAGTTGATAGAGCTCGAAGAGTTGCATTGAAGTTTCGTGGAAAATCAATTGTAGAATGGTGCAGTAACAAACAAGGGCAGGGAAACAAGGTGAATTACTGTACAGCCTAGGAATATTTCATCTCCACAGCACTAGACAAGGAACATGGAAAAGTCATGCATGGTTGCTTGTCACCGGCAATTTCTGGTCGATGAAGCCAATATGTGAGTCTTTCTCGGTTCATTTTCAGGCCACCCTAGTCAGTCGACCGATGCCTGATTAACTCACTAGCATTTTCTCTTATTTGTCATTTTTTAATGTCCTCCCTAATTGCTCGATGCCGTGTAAATTCGGTCCAACAAACTACTGTCAGAGTGTCAGTGAAAAAGGACAGTGTTTGATACACAAAAATGGAACCCGGATTTGGTATAACCGGCGGGAGGTACCCACCATGATCGAACGGACATGAATGGGAGCGGGCGTGGAGATTGGGACAGGAAAAGCCGGTGGAAATGTAGACATGGCTTGGTAAGTAGGACACCGTGGATCTGACGTGGATGAGAGAGGGTCGAAAAGCATGTATGGAGGCTGGTTGGCCGGCAGGGCGGTAGATGGACTGATGGAGTATTGAATGCGGAGGAGGGGCTCCTTCCAGCATACGGTTGACGATTGGAGGGGTCTTGATCTTCTCCCACCATGTATGTCTTCCTCGTCCTTCTTCCCCCGAGCGGATCTAAGAGCCCGTTTGGTCAGGCTCCGGGCGGCTCCGGATCCTCTTACTCCTCCCGTGTTCATCTCTGTAGCGACACTGTTCATCAAATCCGTTTTTCTCTCCTCCTTTCCTCTCTCACGGATAGCGCCGGAGCCGGATAAGCTCGTTTTTTTTTCTCCCCCGGCTCCAGCTCCTGCGTGCTACAGTGCGCTATAGTGTGGGAGGTGGAGCCGGCGGGAGCCCGGCCAAATGGGCTCTAAATGTCGAGCGCGACAGCAGCGTTGGAGCTGAAGGGCGTGGCGTTCGTGGGGAAGATCAAGGCCGCGGCGGCGGCGACAACTTCCACCACAGTTGGACGCGGCGGCAACATCAAAGCGCCCCTCCCCCACCCCTTCGGTCGCGGCAACAACCCAGCAGAGGCAGCTCCCATCCCCATCGGTCGCGGCCACGGCTGTGGTGACGGTGACGGAGATGGAGGGGGAGGAGGTTGGCCTCGTTCTCGCCCGATCTTCAGACCTCGCTCCTGGATGTTGGAATGCGGCACCGCGAGTTGTTCCAGCGGCCGCTCGCTGCCCTTCAGGTCTGTGGATTGATTAATCACCCGGTCCTTGCTTTCTGCATACCGTGAACAGTATGTGATGATGTACAAAGCTATAGGATGTTTCAGTAACTCCCCATGAGCTTGTTTGATGAAGCTTGCTGCTATATATATGTATTCTCCTGATTGTTGGAACTGTGGTGCAGGAAGTATCAGAAGAAGCTATAATGGTGAATTCCAACGCTGGCAATTGTTTCCAGGAACTTCTGAAGATAAATCTGTATTGGCAAATGAATTTTCTGTAGGCAGTTTGCTTCCTTGAAGCAGATGTTATTTCCTGAAACAATCTAAGGGTATTTTCTAAGGCTAGCATCTACTAGTGGACTGAACTATTCTATGTGCTTGTTGTTGAAAATTACTCTCTCTCTCTCTCTCTCTTTTTGCTAGCGAATGTTGTTGAAAATTACTGTTTACATGGTCGAGAGATATTAATCAATCCAAGTATGACACACTGACTTCACCATAAGTGAAGTGCTATGCTGTTTTGGATGTGTGCTTTCTCTATAGATGGTATTCAGAGCGCAAGTTTAAGTTAAATAGTGCATATGGTTGCATGGGTCTGTTAATAAAATTGTCTTTGGACTGTCAGCATAAGTAGATGTAATTTCCTTTCAGAGTTTCAGTTAGAGAAATATGATTTTGCATCATGGATTTGTCCAATCTCCTAGCCAAGGTAAGAGCACACAAGTATTTCCATCTATTCTTCTAGGGACTGTACTGATATATAGTTGGGATGTTTCTGTTGGTTTGATCTCCCAACCACAGTGGCCCAACGGCCACTTGGGCCTTGACCTCGCGCCCTGATCGGGGGCGCCCAGTCCATCTATGGCTGGCGGGCCCCCGTCACACTGCGCATTAAATAGAGGTGGGGTCGACGGCTCTCTGTACGAGGTTCGCCTGAGCCATACGCCCCACCTAGAAACCCTACTCCGATCTAACAGAGGGGCGCAGCCAGTGACGGGAAGCACCGCCGCCGCCACTGCACTGCGTCACCACGGTCTTCACTGCGTCGCTCTCTCTTCTCCGACCGTCGCTGCCTAGCGCAGAACTTCACCGATGAACCTGATGGCCGGATCCCCTACTCACTGGATGGTCAGTGCCTAACCCTAGCTCTTCCTCTCCCTCTCTGTCCCTCTCCGTTCACACCATTACTACGAGAAACAAAATGAAATCCCACTGGATCCACTACTAGATGATCAAAAGAAAATATGACAATGGTATCAAAGCCAGGTTTACCTAGGCGTGGATCTTGTCAGGGGCTAGAAACCGATTAGAAAAGAAAAGATAGACTAGATCCGTTCGGATCTAGACAGAGAACGAAGAACCGCGTGGGGAAGATGAACGGTTTTTAAATCGGAAGAAGTAGAAACCCTAATCCTAGCAAAGAATAGAGAGAAAGGGGAGGGGTACCCATAACCCTAACCCTAACAGAAGGGAAAAGAAATGGACGGCGGTTCGGGGGAAGTCTTACCAGGGCCTCCCCGCCGCCGTCACTACCGCCTCACGCGGGATGGAGTACCCACTGTCGGCTAGCTGACGCGTGGGAAGAGAATCAAGATAACAGCAAAGAAAAGAACGGAGCTAGATCCGATTCGGATCGAAAGAAAAGAAAACAAAGGGTTCATCGAACCCTAAACCCTAGCTGGGTGAAGACGGAAGGGGCTCGGCTTCAAGACTGCTTGATCCGAACCCTAACCCGCTGCAGACTCGGGGACGAAGAAGAAAAGGGTGAATCCCTAACCCGAAACCCTAACCCTAGAATCCCCAAATCCCAGCAAAGATGAGAACGAACACAGGGTCCTACCTGGGCCTTTATCCCGCCGTCGGCATCGCCACCGTCGTGGAAAAAAGAGACTTTTCGCCGGCGTGCGGGAAGACGGCCGAGCTACGCCACCGCGCGGGCTCGGTCTCGCAAAGGCACCACCGTGGCTCCTCGACGGCAGTGCTTGCTTGTAGCCTCACGCCGCCGCCGGCCGGCGAGAGGTGCCGCGCGGCGCCGCCACCTCCACTTCCTCGGACGACGCCTTGGTAACGCTTTCTTTGTCCCCGACTCGGCGCGGATGAGAGAGAAGGGGAGGGAGAGAATGAAGCTAGGGTTACAGGAGGCAGCGTCGGGCGGTGGTTTTGTTCGCCCAAGATGCGCGCTCGGCCGTCGGATGCGCACGGACGGCCGAGATCTAGCGGGCTGCTTCGTGGCCCAGGCGGGGCGCGCGGCCGCGGCGCTTTGCCGGCCCAGGCCCACGTTGCGGCCTGGGTGGCAGAGCACGCGCGCGAGGGAGCAAGGCCGGGCTGGATGCCGTTTTGGGCCGAGCCAGCCTCTGCTGTCTTGGGCCGAGAAAAGAAAAGAATGAGCCCGGGCCGTATCTCCGGTTGGGCCGAATGCACAATGGTTATTAAGAATTGTTTTATTTATTTTCAGAAGCTATTTTGAATGAATAAAGTTAAGTTTAAATGTTTTATCTCTACTCAAATTTGACCGAACGTGATAATTTGTTTAGAGAACAGATGAGTAAAGTAAAAATGCTTCTGAAAAGTAGGAAAAGAAATTTTGTCAAGTTTCCGCTGCAAAGTTGAAGGTTTATTGTCTTCTAATTTGAAGAGTAGTTATAGTTATTCAGTAAATGATGAAAAGTTTATCCTCCAGTTAAAATTAGAATGAGCTGGAAAATTTTAATTGGAGGAATAGTCGGTTGATAGTTAAGATAAATTATAATATTGTTATTTTCTGACCAACGTTGATGATAACAATATTATAAGTTTATTTATGAGTTTAAGGTTAAAGTTGAATTATGATATTGTTATTTTCTGACCAACGTTGATGATAACAATATTATAATTCTATGAGTTTTATGTTTAAAGTTTAAATCTCTGATGAATTTTGCATCAAAGTGACCAATTTTTCAGAGAAAAGATAAAGATCAAGGAATGCTCTTAAACTAGAGAAATGTATTTTCCGCTGCAATGAAGTTGATTGTCTTCTAATTAAATTCGAACCAACGGGAGAATTTAATTTTGAGGAGCAGTTCTATGCTTTTAAGATTATTAAATTTCTATACGTTAATTCCATTTCTGCCCAACGGTGATGTGGAATTAATGTAGAAGAATGATGTTTTATTCTATTTCTGCCCAACGGTGATATAGAATAGAACATAAAGTTTTCAAAGTTTAATGAGCATTATTGTTGAATATTTTTCAGACAAAAGACCTACATGCTTTCATTCTTGAAGGCAGAAAGATAAATGAGCTGCGTACTTGTGACTCAGATGATGAAATGTCTAAGGGCAAGTTATGTATGAAAAAATGCCATTGGTTAAGGGACTGTGTTCTCTTTAAAGAATGGCTTCAAAAGAAAAGAATTCTAGGATATTGATCCAAGAAAAAAAAAGGATCAATGAGAGTCTTCATTGAGAAATGTCTTTTATGTACTCTGTGGAGAAGAATTTATTTTCAGTTTCACTTATGAGAGTTGTAAAGTCATATACATGTTTAATTTGACTAACATTGGATTAAACATGTGTGTTAAAAGAATATTCGGATTTATTTCTGAATTTGATGATTGAACACGAGCTAGTCCTGGCAATTATGTCCGTTCAAAGGAATATCTCGCATGGCGGGAAAAAGCTTATGATAGTACCCACATGGCGGGAAAAGTTTGAGAAAATACCGCATGACGGGTAAAGTTGGCATAGTACATATGTTAACCAATCCTGCATGACGGAGAGTTTGGCATAGTACTTATCCGCATGGCGGAGAAGGATGTGATGACTCATGTGCTCTAAGTATATCTCGCACATGGAGAGAAGTTTGAGGTAGCTTTTATGCTATCCTAGTATTGACCGTACACTCTGATTGTGTCATGGTCATTAAGTACTCAATGAGTTTAAGAACAAAAGAAAGTTGCATGTGAATCAAAAGATAAGAATGATATGCAAGCATGACTTGCAGAAGTATTGATAATAATAGACTATGTTGAGTTTTGAAGTGTAATGAGGAAAATGTACTCCCATACGAATTTTGTTTGCATCTTTGCAATCATGTGGATGAAGTAAGTAATCAAAGTTTCCTCATTCACAAGAGTTCTGAATGTTTCGAAATTGTGGTAGAAAAGTTCATACCACATTTCGAGGGGGAGAAATGTAAGATTAAGAAAGATACTTCCCCATATTTCAGATAAGCAATGCACACTATGCATTGAAGGTCAAAGTGATCTATAAAAGATGAATGTGATCGTTGAGGGAGTAAGACGGTCATAATTATGATACCCCTAAAGTAAAGAAATAGCTAAATTCCTAGACATTTTACAGTTCCGATAGGAAGATAGCATAGTCAGCTAGTATTTATACTGGATGACGCCATATGAGTTTTTAGTAGATTAAACCCAAAATAAGAAATTTGAAGATACACCATCTTTACTGAAGATGGAGTAATCTGGGGGAGCATGGTATGTAGATACCTAAAGCTTGAATAGAAGTGGGATTACATATCCACTATAGTGTTTAGAGCAACAAATTGCTTAATACATGTTGATGTTGTATGACATATACAACACCAGACGTTAGCTCTTAAAGAGGATGAATAAGTAAACAAGGATCTTGTGATACAGGAGGCTATAGAACAATTGCCTTTTGGCAATGAAGAGTAACAATAGCCCCATATGAAAGAAGTGCCACGAGGCCCTAGAAGGTCTCAAAGAATAAGAAAATCAGATATTTCTGGTGACTAAGAAGAAATTTCTAATGGAGCCAAAACATTAGGCTATAATGGGTCTACAAGACAAAGGTGACTCCAAAGGAAATATGAAAAGCTATAAAGCGCCACTTGTGGCGAAATGATTTACACAAAGAGAAGGAATATATTATAATAAGCTTGCAAGGATTCTTTTATAATCATAATGGTATTAGTGGCACATTACGATTTACAGTTACATCAGAAGGATGTAAAGACACATTCCTCAACGAGGATTTGTATGGAAACGTTTACATGGCATAACTCAAAAGGTTTTGTCGTGGAAGGAAAAGAACGTAAAGGGATGTTGCCTAAAGAAATCCATTTATGGATTAAAGCAAGTTTCAAGGCAGTGGTTCTTGAAGTTTGACAGTACAATAAGAAAGTTTGGGTTTTAAAGAGAATGTAGAGGACAATTGTATTTATGCAAAGTTTAAACATGGGAAATTTATTTTCCTAATCCTGCATGTGGGTAGCACCTTACTCGCTAGTAGTGGTGTTAATCTACTGTTGGAGAAGAAACAGTTCTTGTCCTCAAGTTTCAATGAGAATGGTCTTGGTAAAGCATCATTCGTTCGAGAATTGGAACTTACCGAGATAAAAGGAAAAGGGTATTAGAACTATCTCAAGTGTATACTTAGAGAAGATTCTAAAGAAATAAAGTATATATATGAATAAACTGCGCTACTGTTCCTATAGTCAAGGGTAATAGTTTTGAAACTTTCGGTGTTTCAAGAATAAATGTGAGATCGATTAAAAAGGACGCCCCTATATGCTTTGTTGTTGGAAGCTTAATGAATGCTTATAAGCAAGAACTTACCGACATAGTTCATGTATCAAGGATATTTTGGCGAAGTCCATCCGAGATATAGATCTTTGGAATGGAGATGAGAATGTTTTGCAATTGTGCAAGATTTGTAAGCCTCATGGTGAGTAAGAAAGAATAAGTACTCTCAAATAGTTGTGGGTACAAATGTTAAATTTTGGCGAGATGTTTAGTGAAACCCACATAGTAGCTAACACTGCATGATTGGAGTTTTATTGTGGAAAAGCTCCAAAGAAAGCAGTTTGTGGTGTCATCAAGGATGCATACCCACCGTATAGCTTGATATGAGGCTTAAAGGACAAAGCGAAGTGGTTAAAAGAACTTACACCGGAATTGATAATGGTATGTAACAAACAATAACCATTTAAGTAGTTCGCTCCTATAACAACGGGTCAAGTGTCTTTGCCAAACACATTGACATTAAAGTTGTACGTTGTGAAGGAGAAAGTCCGGAATCATACTAAAAGTATTGAACATATAAGTAACAAGCAAGTGCTTGCGGATCCGCGTACAAAAGGCTTACCACCCAGTGTGTTTGGAGAACACACAGTCGACATGGGTTTATGGTATAGCCTATGATTTCCGGACAACAAAGGGCCCAAAGTTAAAGAAATGCATTTGAGCAGAGATGTGTATTGTAGTGTTAAGTCTATCGGTAATTGACCGTGACGATGAAGCATGCTCTATGCACTAATCTGTGATGGAACAAATAAAAGTGAAAATGATTAAAGTCAAAGTTTAAAGTTAAAGTATGAGTTGAGATCAAGGGGGAGAATGTTGGTTTGATCTCCCAACCACAGTGGCCCAACGGCCACTTGGGCCTTGACCTCGCGCCCTGATCGGGGGCGCCCAGTCCATCTATGGCTGGCGGGCCCCCGTCACACTGCGCATTAAATAGAGGTGGGGTCGACGGCTCTGTACGAGGTTCGCCTGAGCCATACGCCCCACCTAGAAACCCTACTCCGATCTAACTGAGGGGCGCAGCCGGTGGACGGAAGCACCGCCGCCGCCCATCGCACTGCGCGTCACCACAGTCTTCATCTGCGTCGCTCTCTCTTCTCCGACCAATTCTTGCCTAGCGCAGAACTTCACCGATGAACCTGATGGCCGGATCCCCTACTCACTGGATGGTCAGTGCCTAACCCTAGCTCTTCCTCTCCCTCTCTGTCCCTCTCCGTTCACACCATTACTACGAGAAACAAAATGAAATCCCACTGGATCCACTACTAGATGATCAAAAGAAAATATAACAGTTTCAAGCAGTGACAACCATTTGATAGGTGTGTGATAACATATAAAATCTGGATGAGCGATGGTTAATTCAAAAATTGTCTTGCTGCAACTATGCTATTTGTGCAGTGTCGTTTCTCATTTTAGAAGATTTATGGTGAAAGAATTACGGAATTCGGAATTACGATGAAAAAGATATAAATTATTAAAGTTTATCGGCTAATCGCAAATGGAAATGAACATGCACAATTATTTCTACAATTTTATCTAATGAAAATGAGTGGCAATTATCTAGGTATGATCTAGGGTGACTCTAGTTCATTTTAGTAATTTTCTGGGAATTTTCTATAGTTAAAAGCTTACCTTTTAATCTACTGTGTACAATCCCGTAGGCACATTGCATTTTCTCCCTGGGCTGGTGGCTGACGCGTGGGCCTGGTCAGTGGTCCAGGCTGGCCAGTACTGTGCCGAGAACCGTTCTGTGAACTCTGTCTGTGGTTCACGTGCACCCGGTCCATGGAGGGACAGAAGGAGGGAGCCGGTCAAGGCACTGACCAGCGGGGCCACAGGTCCGACGACCGCGAACTCAAAATACAAGATCTATTCATCCTTTGGACAATGCTACAGGTAAAGTGTTCAATATATATTTTTGATCTTCTCCGACAAAAAGATCTAGAAAACAACTCTTTCTGTAAATAGATCTCTAGAAAATAGGATATTTAGGTTTGGGTTATGTCTTTGTTGGCATTTAAAATGAGTTTTTCATATGGGTAGTTTGTTGTAGGTTATAAATATTGTGTTGAGAACTATTTCAGGTTTGGGCAGCAGTGGGTCTCCGAGCGAGCCTTATTGGCCGTATCGACGTGGCCAGGCGCTCGGCTCTGGGTGCCTTCGGGTGAACGCGTCCGCCTCCAATCCGTTCCGTGTGGACAGAAAGAGAAAGAGAGAGGGAGAGGAAGAGCAGGGGTGAGGGAGGGAGCTCGGCGAGCGGGCAGGGCAGGGCGGCGGCGCATGGCTGCGGCGTCGGCGGCTGGTGGCCACATCGAGGGGTGGGCGCGAGGGCGGAGCGAAGGAGGAAACGCTGGGCAGCGACTACGGTGGGCGGAGGCGAGTGCTGGCGGTGCTCGCCTTCGGGTGAGGCGGCGGCGGCGGCTTGGCGCGGTGGAGGCAGGGCGGCGGCAGCGGCAGCGCTGGGCGAAGAGCAGGGCAGAGGGAGAGCGAGGCGAAGCAGAGCATGGCGGCGGCGGCGGCGGCGGCTGCGACGACTAGCGAGCGCGGCGCGGCGGTGCTCGGCCCCGGCGAGCAGAGGAGGAGAGGGAGGGAAGAAGAGGGAGCAGAGGAGGTGCGTCGGTGGTGGAGCAAGGCCAGGGCGGCATCGGCTCGGACTGCGTCAGCTTCGGCGCGGTACTGCAGGCCTCGTGCCGGCCTTGGTCGTGTCCACGCGCGGCGCGAGAAGCAGAGCAGAGGGGGGAGAAGGGGGAAGAAGCAGGGGAAGGGAAAGAGTAGAGGGAGAACAGAGCAGAGCACGGCAATGGCGGCGTCGTTCGTCCCAGCTTCCACCGGCAACCTAAACGCCCTCGTGAGCTCACTGGCGCCGGCCATTTATAGGCGGCGTGAGGCGGTTGGCCGGGAGAAATATCTCCGGCGGCCAGCGGTGACGCTCGTACGGCAGCGGCGACGTGTCGACGGAAATCCGGGAGGAGATAAGGTTGCCAGCTGTGAAGGTCGGTGCGCGAAGGAAATATCTCCGGCAACGGCTTTCACGTGCTCGGAGGCGGCAGCGCGGACGCGGAGCTCCCGCGGTGGCGACGCGGAGAAGACGCAGTGGCGCGCTGCGACCTGGCCAAGCTGGGCCGCTGGCTTGCTGCCGCCTGGGCAGCATGGGAGAGGGGAGGGCTCGGCCCATGTACACAGAAGACGTTTTCGTTTATATGAAAAAAATGAATTTCCTTTGTAGATAACAGGAGTAGATGTTGTATTTCTAATGTAACCATGTATGTATATGTGTATATGCATTATTTATTTTGTAAATAATAGATAGATGGAGTATTTCTGGTCACTAGAAAATCAAAGAATGTAATATAATATATTTGTATTTTCTAACTATAATTAATAGATAGATGATGTAAATCAAGAAATGTAATGCAATACTTTTATATTCATGACGTATCTCCTAAATATTATATATCCTTTCATGACTATGATTAAAAGTAATGATTTCATATTTCTAAATATCCTATTGTAACTATGATGCAAATTAAGAAGAAAGATTAACCATATAATTAATAGTGAGATGGCCTAGATAATTAAGAAGAGAATATAGCAAAATATGCATGATGTATTTCTAAATATTAGAGACTAATTACGAAATACGTTTGCAATCTATAAATCAGTGAAGGATTTAATTTAACTAAAATGTAATTTGAGAAGGGAGCATTAAATCTATAATTCACTAATGTGATGGCTATTATAATTCCTAGTTAGCTAAGCAGAGAATAAAATATTGTTTATATCTATGATGCATTTTCTACTACTATAATATAATGAAAAGGTTTTAAATAATTCAAGAATGCAATTGATGATTAAGAAATGTTATTTTGGTGCCGCAAATAAATTCTAGAAAAGCAACCACACAAGCATTCGAGCAATCAAGCATTCAATCAGACACTCAGGCATTGAAGCAATCACGCAAGCATTCAAGTCACTCCAATATTCTAACCTAAATGCATATGGTGAGTTTTGATACAGGGTTTTTGGAAAGCATTTTATTTACAAATCGGTTTTTGCAGGAATTAAACTAATCAAGTTTTAATTTGTTGTAAAGTTTTAAAAAGTTTAAATTTTTAGTGCATTTTAACATGATGTAAAACACGGGTGTTACAGGGCTCCTCCTCGCCGGATCCGTCACCGAAACGAGCCCGCCGCCGCACCCCTCCACCGGATCGAGCCACGCCGCCACACCACCGAGCTCATGCCACCGTTGCAGGTACCCCGCGCCCCCCATCCGTGCCTCCCTTCTCGAGCCTGCGGTGGAGGGCTCCCCGGCCCCGCCCCACTGCCCTTGCGAGCCACCGTCGGAGCCTAGCGCGAGTGGCCAGCTGGGGCGTGAGCGCCTCCCGCCGCCGTAGGACAGGGCCCTACGCGAAAGGAGAGAGAGAGTGGCCGCTGGTGAGGGAGAGAGAGAGGGGGCCTTGCGCGACGGTGGTGTGCGTCAGTGGGTGAGGGAGAGCCGAGAGAGGAGAAAGAGAGGTGGGGTGCGGCGGTTGGTGAGGGAGAGCCGAGAGAGGAGGAGAGGTGGGGTGCGGCGGTGGGGGGGAGAGAGGACCGCTGTGGTGTGCACTCCCAAACCCTAAGTCACATATATATACATGAACACAGTAATGGGTTGTCGTGTGTTAGTGAGCTGGGCCTGATTTACGAAGGCGAACGCCTTACAAATGCCCGCCTCCATAAATGATTTACCGAGGGGGACATTTTTTACCGTCTCGGTAAATAAAATGTCTGCTTCAGTAAATGTATTTTGCGAGACGGTCAACTGTGACCGCCTCCATAAATTAAAACGTCTGCCTCCATAAATCCGAGGCATTTTACGAGGCGGTTGGATTTTGTGACCGCCTCGGTTAATGTTTTGGTAGTGCCTCGCAAAATCATTTGTGTAGTAGTGATCTGTAGACATGTAGTGAAAACTATGTACCCAAAGAGAGCAAAAAAAGGTACTAGGAGCAGTATACATGGTAACCGCCGTGTTACATTTCATAAACAAAATAACTACTGATTGACTGCTTAAAATTACATTACATTTTGTTTATATAATGGTAAAGCAATAAATCAGCTTGCGAGAAACAAGTGGCATCATACGAAATTGAAAATGAGTGATGTGCTTTCAATAGAAGATTGTGAGCCCTCATGCTATGCCGTATACATAATTATGAATCATTACTCCAACTATTTGATGTGTTTCCAAGAACATTCCATTTCCGGTATTGCATTTCTCATTTCCCATATCCATCCATGGTAGTACATGCATTAGAATTTCAGGTGCAGCTGCTGTGCTGCTAACTGACTTTCCTTCTCCTTCTGAATCCAGTCCACGATTGAGCCTCGCAGCTGCAATGGCGCATGTGCAACCCAAAGGTTGAGGAATTGAGAGAAAACATTTGGCTGACTCCCAAAATCCTCATCTTGTCGCTGCGACATCTTTCGTTTCCTAGCTCCCCCAACAGTTACCGATGTTCTCATGCTTGTTCTGAGTGTGCATATGCTTGCTTTCTCCACCTGAATGTACGCAGTGCCATGTTCAGACTTCCAAAACATTTGGTGGACTGTTGCTTTGGCATTCTTGTGGAAGTAATCTATCGCTTTTGGCAGCATAATCTCTTCTAGTTGTTCCAAGGAAATGTCTGTATGCAAGACATGCTGGCGTTCACCCTCAACTGCTGCTAATGCAGAGCATGTACCTGCAGGAAGCATGTCTTCTATTGAACTGTGGGGTGCAAAGGCAATTCCAACTTCCAGATATGCAGAATCCTTCAGAGAACTTTGATGTTCAGACAATGAGGGCCAACGTTTGTTGCACTCTGACGGTAAGACTTGGCCCTGCAAAACAGGTAACAATTAGATGAATAATACTATAACCATGGAACGTCCACTATAAGATCAAATGGTGATTAAGAAACACCACGATACAGAATTCTCACATACATTCCGATTTCAGAACAGAATTCTCAACTAAGACCAACATTATACACAAGTTGCTAGCCATTAAAGCATAAATTCCTCCATGCTGCAGCTCTGCTTCTGTATTGAGTCTTGACCCTGTAGTCAGAGCATCTATCCCAAATTTGAGATCTGAAAATATATGTACTTGATCTCTGTTGTTTTGACAGATCTGTTCTTCGTCATGAACAGTAAATCCACACTTTGTTCCTTTCATGGAACACTCCATTCTTTTATTTCTCCATCACATGCTGATCGATCCATGGTAGATATCTGATCAAGAATTTCAGGCGGCAGTGATGTGCTGCTTGTGTTTTTCCTTTACTTCCTGATACCAGTCCATGATCGAGCCTTCCAGTTGGATGGATGCATGAGAAGTCCATAAGTCAAGGAAGCGAGAGACCCAATATGTCAGGCACTCGAACTCCTCATCCAGTCCTTGCAAAAGCTTCTTTCTCTTAGCTCCATGAAACGCTTGCCGTGTGCTTGGCCTGAAGATGCTTGCTCTTTCAACCTGGATGTATGCAGTGCCATGCCTAGACCTCCAAAGCATTTGGTAGACTGTTGCTTCCTCATTCTGGCAGAAGTAATCTATTGCTTTTGGCAGCATGATCCCCTCAAGTTGTCCCAAGGTGAAGATAGGATGCAAACAATGTTGCTCCTCACTGTTGGTTGCTGTTATTGCAGGAAACTTATCCACAAGCAGTATGTCTTCTGAAGAGCCATGTGGTGCAAAGAGGACTCCAGCTCTCTGATATGGATGATCACGTAGAGAACTTCTACATTCGGACAGTGACGCCCTCTGTTTGTCGGACTCTGAGAGTGAGACTTGGCACCACAGACCTACATAAATAACCGGTTCTAGAGAAACATATGGTAATCCAGATGACTTGTCTAGCTTGCAACTATGACAAAGTTTGTTCTTATCATGCTGCTTGCAACATAATGGGTTTGGGCGAAACCATTGACTGCCAAATCTGTGAACATTGTCCCAATGTTTTTTCTGGTGTGAATCAACATATGGTACCCACGAGAAGTCTTCTGTAGGTAGTTGCATAAGCCTTTTCCTAATATTTTCAACCGTAGACATGAAAATAGGGGCAAACAGATGTAAGCACTGAATTGCAACCCCAAATATGTCCGTACTCTCCGAAAGCTGCAGTGTTACAGTAAAGCAAAAATCATCATCCGGCTCATTAGGATCTTTCTGCATGAAGTAAAGCCTACCTTGAATTCCATGCTCTGCACTAAAAAATGGAGCCAACTGTAAAAACAAAGGGCATTTGTTTGCCCTAATGATTCTATGTTGTAGTATCTTGCCAGCAAAAAGGTGCCTGATAAGAGGGTCAAAGGGCATGTGACACCGTGGCGTGCCACCAAGCTCTAGTAATCTCAGAAACTCGCTAGCACCATCAGCAAACCATTATATTCAAATCTTTGAATAATGGATATATTCAAGTCATCGTTGTCGTGGTTAAAGATAGAAGAAACAAATGACCTGGTAGCATGCACAACCCGCTTAGGAACGGAGGAATTGCTTACTTCCTTTTCTATGTGTTCATCTTCTAGGATTCTCTGCCTGCATCTGTGCAGCGTGTCATCACACTCTTGAGCAGCAGACTTAAGCTTCCTACGCCGACGCAACAAGGATGTATCAGTGATATCCCACTTATCAGATGTCTGAAGAACAGCCTCCAGCCTGATGTGTGCCATCTCTAGCCTCTCAAGGTTTCGGAACGCATTTGAGTTGTGTTTATCTTCATATTTTTGAAGCAGACCAGATACGATTTGGCTTACTGACTCCTGAACAACTGCAGAACCGACAATCTCCGCCATTAGGATTCAAGCATCTACAGTATCCCTTCCCTGTTCACGATATTCAACAGATAACAGTATCGATGAGAGATTTGACACATGAACTTTAGATCACAGGAAATGATTTAGCCTAATTAATGGGAGGAAGAACATACCTTTGGTTGAATTGCATGGACGTGAATGGTGGACAGCTATCCTGTCCGGGGTTCAAAATTTCGGCGAAATTTCGGCCGAATTTCACGAAATTCGGTAATTTCGGTGGTGGCCGAAAGAAAACTCCGAAAATTTTTAATACACTAATACATGTGCTATATAACTCTAATCTTATATTTTTCTATTGTTTATATTGCATATTCTTCTATTTAATAGATATGTAGTCATAAATCATACTAATATTTGTTTAGATCCAAATTTTTTTAGAAAAAACATACTTCATGTGCTAATCTCAAAAAAAAATTCGGCAAAATTTCGGCTGAATTTCGCGAAATTCGGTAATTTTGGTGGTGGCCGAAATTTTGGCGATACCGAAATTAAAAACCTTTCCTGTCTATAGATATGTCTTGAGGGCAAAATCCCACGGTGTGGTAAGATGGGAACTTAAAGTCAAAGAGAAGACTGTGATGTAAAAGGCTTAGAGGGGGGAACGTGGTAGACAAGCCTGATAGAGAGGGCTGAGGTTTCGTGTTGATGATGGTCTCTGCTCTCTGGTAGCTCTCTGCAAGGGAAACTTGTCAAGAAGTCTTCGTCAAAGATGAGAACCTCTCTAGCTAATTAGTTCCTTGTTTGAACGCAATAGGCCAAAAGGCATCATTTCGACAGATGTGGAAGAGTTGCACTGAAGTCACAGACAAGGACAGGAAAAGCAGGTGGAATACAGCCTGAAAATATTCCATCCACACACAGCAGTAGACAAGGAATTTGGAAAAGTCATGGCAATTTCTGGTAGATGAAGCCAAACTATATGAGTCTTGGTCAGATCATTTTCATGCCACGCTAGTCTGTTGACCGATGCCTGATCAACTCACTAGCATTTTCTCTTATTTCAAACATGTTTCCCCTAATTGCTTGATGCCTTGTAAATTCAATCTAACGAACTACTGTCAGAGTGTCAGTGAAAAAGGATAGTGTTTGATACACAAAAGTGCAACTGAGGGGGAAAAAAGGGATCATGTCTGTATAAAATCAAACACAAAACTGCAACTGAGGAGAAAAAGAGAGAGGATTATCTCTGAAGAATAAAATAGATCAGAAATACCCAAAAGAAGATCCTAAAGCTTTGAAGCTAAAAGGAGGATTGATCCTGTATCTACAGTATTAAAATTGCACATACGTGGCATTAATTATTTGTGCTTTACTATTCCTCGTAGGCTAGTTCAATCACAGACCCTCCTGTTGCGAATTGCAATGCATCAACTATTCAACTAAGCCAGGCTACTATGCTTCTGCTGCAATCGGAACGGAATAACAGGCTGTGGACTCTGGACTGTGAGGTGAGAACTGGGGAGCAAAGCGACCATACCTTGACACCTCGAGAGCGCCTGCGCTTGTGGTGGGGAAGGGTGGCGTCACCTCGGCCGTCTGCTCTAGCGGCCGGCGGCATGCGCTCTTCCTTCTCCCCACGGCGCTCGGCCCCGAAGCAGCACCGCGTCCCTCTCCATCCCCGCTCCCCTGTCACCTCGTCGTCGGTGTAGAGTTGAACAGCTGGGCCCGGCCCAAAGTCCGCTTTGTTTTGTCTTGGCCCAAGCCCAACGTGTTGGCTCATTTTTGCATTTTGCCTCCCAGCAGAGTTTCCGCGTACCACACCGGCATGTCTCAATTTAGGAAAAAAATAAGTCAAAATGTGTTTTCTGGACTTATTTAGATTTTCATCTCAAGTGCAGTTAAAAATGTCCATAATAATTTTCTTACGTCTAATGTACTGAGTTCTTCTACAAAGATTATGCAAATTCTACACTCCAAAAACTTATCTCCTAAGTTCTTTTACAAAGCAAAGTAGATAGTCCTTAGAGACAACAAGCGAACCATGTCCTTAGCAAAATTTCATACAAAAATAAGGTCCTTAAGAACAAGAATGAAATATATGCTACCCACATACTAGCATGAATCATAGTTGTCACTCAACAAGAATTGCAAGCAATGAGACTAAACCAAGTATGAAAGAGAGACAATGAGACAACTGAATTTTTCCCCATGGTCTCAGGTTGTTGCCACAGCCCCATGTTGCAGCACCTAAGTCGCAAAGACTTGTTACACTTCGCTCCGCTAGTGAATACTTGTTCTCCACTCTGGCATGGTGGGTCTCAATACCATGTACAAGCGCTTTGAGCCTCCACACAATAGTTCTGTAGAAGGTCACCAAGTCCTTCACTGGACTGCCTTGGTGCTGGCAAACACCAAGAGTAACAAGTTTTCAAGCTTCAACTTCAGAAACCCAAGTAAGAACACTGATAGCACTCCAGGCTAACGCTCGAGTCTCACTTCTTGCTTTGGTGGCTCTCCAAATGCATCGCTATCCTGTCTATAAGTGCTAGGTACAATGGGGTCCAAGAGCATCTCCAAATGAGCTAGGGGCAGCACTCACATAGAGGGTGAAAATGTTGCTAGCTATTGGAAAAGTTGGTAGATGCATTTAGTACCGCATGATCCGCCAGCCACCAAAGGCCCCGCCGGATCATATGGTGGTGTTGTGTTGTGAGATTCCTTCAATTGCTAGTTGGGAATATTCGTTGTCGTATGATACACTGGTGGGACACACAATATTACTAGAACAAATGGTGCACCACAATGAATTGGCCAACTAGTCACACTGTTGTATGATCATAAGGCGCTGAGGTCACATAGTTCTTTGCATGATCATAAGGCGCATACTAGTAACCATGACACAACAAGTCACTAAGTCAAGTTGGACTTTCACTGGATAATTCACTGAAGTCACACAGTCCTTCGCCGGATCATACGATGCTCCACAGTAAGCTGAATAACTAGTCACCAATTTTATCGTGGTATCACTGGATGATCTGTGAGGTCACACAGTCCTCCACCGGATTATATGGCACCCACTGCATTACTGTGCTAAGTCATTGAGCAGCATCACTGAATGATCCATCAGGGCTCAACCCCATCATCCGGAGCGTGCTTTTTGGCACTGCTTTTCAGTCTATTTCAAGTCTGATCTCGACCAATTACTACTATAGAAACCATTATCCCCGCAACCTTTTCACCTTCAGATTTTGTTGAACAGGCAGTGAAACTGTTTTACCACGGTTCCAGAGCTAGGGGATGGGCAGTGTCCAATTGACCCCATAGTGAAAAGTGCTTTCACCACCGGGCCGAAAGAGCAGCGTGCAACCTTGGTATTACACTAGCAGCAAAAAAAACTTTTCATCGATGGATCATAATTCATTCATTTTTATCCGGCGGTGAAATCACACGGAGAGGTGGTTTGATGTGGTGTTTTTGTGCCAAGAAAGAGAAGAAGAATGTTTTGGTGTCGTCTGTGGGCAAATCGCCTACTTTGAGTTTAATTTAGTTTAATTTTATTCGGTAGATGTATGAGCGATTTCATACTATGGGCAGGTCCCTTCTTGAAACTATCGTGGCACATCAAGCATTGAGTTTACGAGAAGAATCTGTTGTTCTTCTTGCACACCTCCACCTTGAACTTCGCATCATCATCCTCTTGATCATGCTCCCACTCTTCATCATCATCGTCGCCGCAATCGATGCCCTCATGGATCACACTGAAGAAATAGGTGTCACCAACCTCGAGGCCGCTGTTGATACATAAATTGTGCCACTTGTACATGAAAGCCATGTGGTGGCCATTCACCCTCTTGGTTGGATTTCAAGCTCACCACCCTAGAGCGCTCGCACATCAGCAGCTCGATACGGTTCTGCCGTGATTACCTATGCGCATCGAGGAACTCCACGAGCACATTTTGCGCTTCGCACACGCGCTGGTCGGCAAAAAGGAATTGATGAGATAAACGCTAACATTGTCACAATAAACGACGATCACAGAAGCAATTGGGACATGAAGCTTCTGAAGCAGCTGATGCAACCAACGACACTTGGCTACAGTGTGTGTAGCGGCTCAGTACTCAGCCTCGGTGTTGGTGCAGGAGATTGTTGTCCGATGCTTGGCCAACTAGGATTAGGTTGTCGCCCAAGAAGATTTAGTACCATGAAATAGAACGCCACGAGTCAGGACAGCCACCCAAGTAGACGATGAGCGACTGAAGAGGCCCAATGCCGATGTGGATGGCACTTAAGAGTACCCTTATTGTAGCAAGGATGTGCTTGATCTAGGCAAGGTGAGAATATGAACCTTGACAGCTTTCTATCAAAGTAAAATATGCTGAATTCAAGAATAAATATGGAATAGATAATAAGTAATAAGCAAAAATTTAGAATTGTAGTTCCTCGACTGTATTAGGTAACCGCAACACAAAAACGAGATGTGCTTGATCTAGGCGAGGTGAGAAATCGAACTTGACAGTTTCCCATTAAAGGAAAATATTTTGGATTCAATAATAAATATGGAATAGGTAATAAGCAATAAACATAACATTTTGAAGTTTAGTTCCTCGACTGTATTAGGTAACCATAAGCGACAACACACACAAAAATTACACTTACAATGCTGTTGCATCTTACACCGACTGTGTTACGTAACAGCAAGCGACTACATATAAAAACGACACTGACAATGCAATTGCATCTTACACATTTGTACGATCAATTAGATGTATTATGTGTATATATATACTGTAACCATGGAATGGCCACTTAAAGATCAAATGCTGATTAATAAACACTACTATACAAAATGGCCACATACATTCCTGATTTGGAATAGGGTTCTCAACTAAAACCAACATTAAACACAAGTTTCTAGTCAGTAAAGCAAAATTCCTCCATGATGTAGCTCTGCTTCTTGTTGAGTGTTGACCCTCTAGTTGGAGCATCTATCCCAAATTCGAGATCTGAAAATATGTGTACCCTGTTATTTTGATAGATCTGTTCTTGGTCATGAACAGTAAATCCACCCTTTGATCCTTTCATGGAACATACACTCCATTACTTTATTTCTTCATCATTTGTTGATTGATCCATGGTACATATATGATCAAGAATTTCAGGCTGCTGTGATGTGCTGCTTCTGTTTTTCCTTTACTTCCTGATACCAGTCCCTGATACAGCCTGGATGTTGGATGGGTGCATGTGCAGCCCATAAGTCAAGGAAGTGAGAGACCCAATATCTCAGAGACAATTCCAACTCCTCATCCTGTCCTTGCAGCATCTTCCTTCTCTTATTAGCTCCATGAAACGTTTGTCGTGTGTTTGGCATGAAGATGCTTGCTCTCTCAACCTGAATGTATGCAGTGCCATGCCTAGACCTCCAAAGCATTTGGTAGACTGCCGCTTTCTCATGCTGACAGAAGTAATCTATTGCTTCTGGCAGCATGATCTCAAGTTGTCCCAAGGTAAAAACAGTACATAAACAATGTTGCTCCTCACTGTAGATTGCAGCTATTGCAGGAAATTTATCCACAAGCAACATGCCTTCTGAAGAGCCATGTGGTGCAAAGAGGACTCCACCTCTCAGATATGGATGATTACGTAGATAACTTTTACATTTGGACAGTGAGGCCCTCTGTTTGTTGCACTCTGAGAGCAAGAGTTGGCACCGTAGACCTACTTCAATAACCGGTTCTAGAGAAACATGTCCTAATCCAGATGACTTGTCTACCTTGCTACCATGACAAAGGTTGTTCTTATCATGCTGCTTGCAACATAATGGGTTTGGGCGAAACCATTGTGTGCCCAATCTGTGAGCATTGTCCCAATATTTTTTCTGGTGTGAATCAACATATGGTACCCATGCATGAGAAGTCTTGAGTAGGTAGCTGCAGAAGCTGTATCCTAATATTTTCAACTGTAGACTTGTTTAGAGGGGCAAACAGCTGTAAGCACTGAATTGCCGTGTAAATTCGGTCGAGCAAACTACTGTCAGAGTGTCAATGAAAAAGGACAGTGGTTGATACACAAAATTGCAACTGAGCGGCCGTGGAAAAAAAAGGACCATGTCTGTATAAAATCGAACACAAAACTGCAATTACGGAACAAAAAAGGGATTATCTCTGATGCATAAAATGGTTCAGAAATACGCCAAAGATAGGTTAGCTCCTCGTAGGCTAGTTCAATCACAGTCCCTCTTGCTGCGAATTGCAATTCATCAACTATTCAACTAAGCCAGGCTACTCTGCTCGTGCTGCAATCGGAACAGAACAGGTTGCATCAACTATTCAAGACAGGCTAACTCTACTCCTGCTGCAATTGGAACGGAACAGGTTGTAGCTTGTGGGCTTGAAGGTGGGAGGCAAATCGACCGTACCTCGACTCCTCGAGGCGCCTGCGCCTCGCGCGTGTGTGGGGGCGGGTGGCGGCGCCTCGGCCGTCCTCTCGGCAGCCGGGCGGCACGCGCGCTCTACCTCCTCCCACGGCGCTTGGCGCTCATGTGTCATCGTTGATGTGGAGTTGGCAGCTGAGCTGGGCCCAAAGTCCCCGCGGTTTTGTCTTGGCCCAACGTGTTGTTTCAGGTTTTCAGGTCTCATTTTGGATTATCCCATTTTGCTTCCCAGCAGAGCTTCTGCGTACACAGTATGTCTCCTTTCTCATAAAAAAAGTCCAAATGTGTTTTATGGACTTAGTTTTCATTTCAAACACAGTTACAAGTGTCCATACTATTAGTTTTCTTAAGTCTAACGTATTAAGTTCTTGTACGAAGATTAGCCTGTGCAAATTCTAAACCCCTGGCCCAAAAGTTCTTTATCTCCTAAGTTCTTTTACAAAGCAGTCCTTAGAGACAACAAGCTAACTGTGTGCACTACTACAAAAACGATTTTCAGAGATGGGAGGTGTTTTTAGGCAGAGGCCGCTCCTATTGATCCGAGGAGCTGCCTCTATAGTGCCCTGTCAAATAAGCCGCCTCTAAAGATGATATTTAGAGACGGCTCCAACCCAGTTGTCCCTATAAATCTATCTTCAGAGATGGCTGGTGTCTTTGACCGTCTTTAAAAAACAGGGTTCAGAGAGGCTAGAGACCACAGCCACCTCTGAAAAGATAGATTTGTATAGGTGGCTAGGATTGGAGCTACCTCTACATATTCTTCACTGTATAAGTAGCAGCCCTATTTTTCCACCTTGGGAAATTTACTGTACTCGAGGTGGAAGGAAGAGGACCTCAAAAAGTTGCAAATCTAAGGGGGAAGGTTTTCATTTTGATTCCTTTGGTATAGGAGGCTTTAAAAGGTAAGTACATACTAATCCAAGCTCCTTTTTGAATTTTTAGTGGTAGATTAGTGTGTAATTAGTGTTCTCAGTTTCTCTCTTCCATGGTGGTGGAGACATTTATGGGTGCATTATTTATATGAAAATATTTGAAGATAAGGTAAATTTAGTAGGGAAACAAGATTCTAACATACTAGGAGAATACCCCGCGCGTTGCTGCGGGGATTCCAGATAATTTAAAAAGAAATTAGACTATTTATATTTATAGTTATATGAATGAAACTATCTTAAATTATTTTTGGTGAATGATTTGACACATCGATGTGGACAGCTAAATGCATGTTAGTGGATGAAGAGATAACTATCATAATTACATGTGCTAGTTGGCTATAGTTGCAAGTTCTAGTAGATTGTTGATGTGGATAGCTTGCATGTTGAGAGAAATCTCTAGTGGGGTTTAGCTTTATAAGAGTACTAGGTTCGTGCCGTGCGTTGCTACGGGTCAGCTAAACTTTTGTACTAAAAACACACGGATCGCACGATAAGATAACTCAAATATATACAAATTCATACCGTGCAATTAAAATCTCACAGTCCCTCGTTAAGATCCGGTCCAAATCCAAGATTATGATTTTCTCGGTCCCGGTACTCTTATCACGAACTTAAGTGACTTTTGTATCAAAGTGCCACTTCCATGCCACAAATGACACTCCAACTGATCCATCATAAATATAGTTTTGTAACTATTAATTTTCTTATATTGTGATACTTGTTAATTAGAAATCAATCAATGGCGGTTGTAAGCAACAGAAGAGCATGTTCAATTTTGAAAATATAAGGTATCTTGATTGTATACACCGAATACATTATTGGTTGTTTCTAATAGTTCATATCTAAAAGAGACATATCAAAATCAAAAGGGACTGCTATAGGAAAAACAAAGATCTCCACCCTCCATGTCACAAACCTCTTTTCCTGCAGCTGCAGGTGAGCTCAACACCTGCAACCCCATGCTCCTAGCCCTAACTTGCCGTGGCTCTGAGCCGCACGCTCGGTGGTGAGTGCGACCAGCACGTGGTAATGTTTCTAAATAAATAACTTAAACTAAGGGGTCATATTATTAAAAAAAATCTATTTGAAATAGCATCATCATGCAGTTTAATGTATACAATCTATTTAAATTACATTGAGGATGTTTTAGTTTATTTAGTAGTGCCCTTTGTTCAGGAGACATTGCAGCTTTTCGTGATCGATCACGCTTAGCTCTATTGGACACGTGACAAGCCGGTTGATGGGACTGGGTGCATATCCAGAACCTATATATCATGGAATGACATCTTAATCAACGCACGCTAGGATATCAGGCAATTATAATAAACAAACACGGGCACGATTCACCAGAATATCAGGCAATGGATACAAAAGTGCACCCATTTCATCATGAACAATGCTGATATCTTCCTCACTGTCAATGTCATCAACGTCACCGGTGACACCAATGCTGCTTAAAAGTACCGGGCCGTCTACAAATATAACCATATAATAAAAATTGAACCATACAATAAGCAAACTATGTCACCACGATAATTTCAGTCGCGCACCAATAAATACTTTTATTAGCAGAATAAGTAACCTGATAATTGTTGGAAGCCATTACTGTAGGTTGATTGCCTATGGAGCCCGTCCCTATTTTCGTCTGTTTCATTAGTTATATTCCCATCTGCAAGTTTAAACATAGTATAAATTGTTATTAATTATAACACGTATGGCAATTAAAGTGACACTCAGCAACATCACCATACCCGTTGAATGGGCAGCCATATTGTTATCAAGATCAACATTCTCTTGGTTATTCATCTTATACCTTTTGACGGCGTTTCTTGTTTCTTTCACTCCTCTTTTCATCAGACAATGTTGCATACCGTTCTCTCTCCCTCTGCCTCTTCTACTCATTAGGATGTCCATCTAGTGGCACCAACCCTGGTCGGGTATGATTCCCTTTAATAAAGTTTGATGAGGAGTTGCAAACATATGAATATAGAATATGCAGAGAGGTTGTAAAAGTTTATATACCTCCATGTATTGTATTTGTAAGGTCCCCCAAAGGTACCTGATATAAATGTGTCTAGCATTTGGGAAACCATGAGCATGAAATATAGTTGGACACGCTGCATCAAATTTGCATGAGGACTATGCATGAAGCAATTCAGAACAAACAGAATATCTTGAGTTATTTTGTGTCGTGAGAGAAAATCTCCTTACTCATTCTTGTTACTTTGAAGTACAACTGTTCCATGAAAATGATAGGCATCCATTACTCAATAAGTGGCAAATCAAATACGGAAAACAAATGTGATTCATATACAGGAAGATCTACATGTCACACTGCTGAATTTGTATGTGTTATCCTTACTCATGATTTTTTGTTGTTGTTGCTGTAGGTTTGTCTCAGATAAGAAACTAACTGGACCACGTAATTATTGTTTCTTTTCCATCCTAAGTGACAACCATGCCTTACTGTTTTCCACTTTTCCATGGCATTTTTTAAGTTCTTGCTTAAGAGGTTCCTACAACCACAAGCGGTGAGATCGACGTTAGTGGACTGTGATGACGGGAGCAGATCCATAGCACCAAATGTGTATTCTCAATAGTTTAGTTCCTAATTTGGTCAGTAAATTAGTATGAACACTCCTTTGATAATATATTGTTTACAAAAAATGTATCACGCATGACACTTCATCTATCCACTTAAGCTAACAGCTTTTGATTAAGATGCAATGATATGCATAAACAATTGTACATCACTTAAGCCAACAGCTTTTGATTAAGATGCAATGATCTGTTCTTAAGTGTCAGCAGAGAATATATACACACTTGTGATCTGCGCTTCCCTGTAAAATCTGTTCTTATACACACTTGTGAATTAGTGATGTTCCATTCAGCTAGACTGATTGTTGAAGGTTCAACAAACTTAAATCATCTTTTGTGTGCCATGCTGATCCTAATTATCAAAGTATGCAGTATGTACTCATCTTTTAGATGGATTGTGGAATTATGCAGTTTGTACTCGGCTCAAAATTTCAGTTATGCAAGGAACATTCTTTGTGCCATCACATGACATTCAGCACAGTAGAAGAATTTGTAAATAGTTGAAGAAAGCATGTAGTCCTGAATAACCTAGTTCAAGTCTCTTGTGAAATTTTACTTAAACTGGGATGACACTTGTCCAAATCTATCAAATATGGAGTGTTGAACGAACAAAAAAAAATCAGAAGATCGATCAAACTATCATTTTTGACCAGTCTAATTGCATATAAGTAATTAGTAGCAATTTTTGGGTATAAATAGCAGCAGCTTTGTTTGAAGAGGACAAACTCAGGTCATGCACAATACCATAAACATGTGCCTAGTACCATAGATAGACTTATGAAAACTATGGGGTATCTATGAAACAAAGGTACAAGTGACATCACCTGGATCACCGGAATCGGACTGAGTGCTTCAAAAATCACCGTAAGTGATAGTCACCTAATGCCAATGCCGTACAAGAGATGTAGCATGAGACAAAGAAGAGAAAAACCTGCACAGAACAGACATTAAAATCAGAATGCCACTGCTCACTTCAATACAGACAACACAGACAACGAAATCAGAACTCAGAGAATGAAAGAAATCATTCAACCCGCAACAAAATTGGGCCACTCCAAAACTGAAATTGACCTAATCATCTACAGTGACCATACAATGTTTGCCTACAAGGACCATACATGTTTGTCTGAATCTGCTGGTGCACTACCACTATGTAAACTTTCTAGCACCTACCTACCGGAGAGCAAGCATCGAAACCAAATAGAAAGATAAGAATGGTTCCATGGCCTTCATGCTGTTGCAATATATGCTGACTGTCAGTTCTTTAGTACTGTGATTGGAATAGATTTTAATGTGAACCATTGACTCGTTAAAATTTCAACTGAACTACAGCCGGTCCCAAAAATTAAAGTTCCTCAAAACCATTGACTCTTTTCTTGCGCTCTGCATTTACATAATTATAAACTCAAATGCCTTCTAAATCATTGGCCCTGAACATGGATTTATGGATTATTGCAAAGTACTACTTCGGGCGAAGCAAAGTAGTCTTGGTCAAGCTCAATTAATAAGGCAATGATTTAGGGAGGTGAGGTTATTGATAGTTTTCTGTTTTTGTTCTAGGCTTCTAGATGTAACTTTTCCTTTAGTAATCAAAATTAGATCCTCTGTACTACATTTTTAGAACAGTTTAACTTAGTTCTGAAAATTACACCTAAAAGATGGTTTTCTTTTGGTAAGCACTCAGCACAACTTGAGTGAATTATGGTCTGAAATTTAAAAAGCACGACAAAAGCTTTTTACTACTAGTATAATATGACAGATGCATTTCATGCTAACCAAATTTCGCACTTTCTAATACCTTCAAGACAGTCAGTATAGTTATTAGCTGGTGCCTTTGCATGGTCAATGGAAACCAAATGCACAATAATTGAAACTGAATGTCCTTGGTCTAAAATGCCAGTAGTATGCACGGCCATTCTAAATTTACAGGTTATCTCAAGTTCTAAATTACAGAATATCTCTAAAAACTATCCGCAATTACCTATTTAATTTAATAAAAAGTGTCAGTTTAGCTTTTCAAGGAACTAACTAATAGGGACCCTTCCTATTCAGATCTGAGGGATAGAGGGGAAAACGACAGAAACTCACCTTGGTGCTATGGATCCATGAAATTGAGCTTGGAAATAAAAAATCCATTACAGTAGGAAGGAGATGAGATGGCCAACGAAGGCGCAGTGCGAGAGCGCTTGGTCGGGCGCAGAGCCGCAAAGGCGGACATGGATGCGGACGGCAGCTGGGTCGAGCAGCGCGAGGTTGGAGTCCACTGCGTGCAGCCCGTGAACCAAGAGACCTAGAGCGAGACAAAGATCGGGCGGAGGCGGCCGAGCACAGTCGCATGAGGCGGACGACTGGGCGTGGCTGCAGACGCGGCAGGTTCGAAAGCAAAGTCGCGAGGTTCGAGCCTACCTGCATACGGCCCATGACCCAAGAGACCCAGAGCGAGCCGGCGTCGACGGAGGCGGCTGGGCACAGGACGTAGAGGCTGACGTGGCTGCAGGGTTGAGCGGCACGAGGTTCGAGGCCACCTGCGCGCGGCCCGTGACCCAAGTGGGCGGGCGCGGGGAGTGGTGGAGCGGCGCGCTGGTGCGGCGGCGTGGGCGAGCCCGGAGAAAGGAGAGGCGTGCGTGCGATGGAGAGTGATTGCTTGCGGTGATTCCTTGTTTGGTATTTGAGGGGGTGATTGCGCGTGCGTGGTGGACAGGTCCCACCCTTGGCAAGACGGACTCGCAGCTCATGGGATCGCATGCCGTCTGGCAGACCGAAAACCCAATGTTTTGTCGCACGAAAATGTGTCCGTCTTTTAGTCTTTTTATTTGTGATGGTGAGAGATGTGAGAGATACTGCCCTAACAAAAAAAAAAATAGTGCTATATACACTCCCTAAAATTGCAGATACACCACTGCAAAAAAATATGGAGCTTATAGAACCATCGGTTGTTGTGTTCCTCTACAGTAAAGTATATCATATTCCAGTCCATAGGTCAAGCTCCATCTATATTTATTCATTTTAACTTCTGCTCAAGGTAATTTTAGGAACAAAACTAACCTATGAGAATTGAGTGGAAATATGGTCTAGGATCTCATGCTGAGTACTGAACTCAACCAAAATGACATACCTTTAGGCTTTAGCCGAGGTGGTATACTACGATCCCTGGTATCATCAAGTAATGGCTGCTGTTATTCACCTTCACTATATACCTGCACATGACTATATTCATTGGCCGACAATGGGGTGAAAACTGAGGCATGAATCAAACACTTCGAAACACAAGGAGTTCAGTTAACATGTTGCATTTGGTTAGGTTCCGTAATAGGAGCCATACCTCTCTAAGCCGCCGTCGGCCAATCATGCTTGTTTTCAATTCCGAAGATTGCTGATACGTGTCGAGGCTCGACCAGTGGATGTTCTTGCGGATGGTTGATCCTAGAAACAAACACACACATGTTCAGTTGGTCGGTACATCAACTTTATGATGGTGGATCCTACTCCTACATTTGTTTTAACTTTGAAGCCATGTGGTTGGCTGAAAATTGCAGAATAGCTTTAGTCATCTAACATCAATAAACTGAATGGGTACGCATGGTAGGTGGTGCTGCATACCAGTGAGAGATCATTAGTCTGTTTTGCAGCAGGACCATGGCCATCCATTTTCCTCCTGGTGTACCAGCCAGATAGATGGTGGAAGAGCCGTACTGCCTATTTGCATCCTGGCCCACAGCCATTGCAGGGATCAGGGTTTACCTGTCAACAAGGATTGGGTCTGCCATTGCCTGAGGCTAGATGCTGAAGGACTGGGGACAGGGAACTATGCCACAATGGCCTCCCTCCGCTTCTTCTCTTCCTTGGATCTCAGTGATTCCACCGGGTTGTAAAACTGCCATCATAAAACCTGAAAATTAAGGAATAGCGGCGACAATTCAGTTTGCAAACATAATAATGATTGCCAAACTTCTTCCTTTCTTCACCAATCCTTTCATTATGTATTTATGTTGTGCTCTCCAGTGTACGCAATCTAGAGCTACAACAATTTAGTTCCGTTGGTGATCACAAACAACAGATAATCGATAGTGATGACTAATGATCACAATATGCAAAAATATGTTCACCATTGGGTGAAATCAGAGGTGGAAGTCGGATAACTCGACATAGGTGTGATGGCAATGGGGAGTTGGATGAACAAATGTGGTACGGCCCTCGCTATCTCCGCATCTACTGCTCTGGATCCCGCGCCACTGCCTTGCAGTACACTGCCGTCCTCAAACAGGTGGCCGGATGGGGCCCAGCACGCCGTCGTCAACCAGGTGGGAGGTGTCCAATCGCTGCCGTTCATGGGAGGGGCTCCTCGCGCCACTGCCGGCCAGGGAGAAGGGGCCGAGGGTCGCTATCAAAGGAGCCCAGGAGCACGAGGAGGCACGAGGGGGCGGTCGCCGCGGCGGCGCAATGTGTGGAGGGCACGGCGACGGCGTGGGCGAGCGCGAGGGGGGAGGGCGCATGTCGCACCCAATTTTAAGGATAAAATGGAGTGTAAAATCTTATGTGCGCCCAGAGATCAGTCACACACATAAGCCGACAAATTATGAATAGTATCATCACAAGTGTTTATTACATCGTGAATAAGACAGAGTTATCACATAAATATAGCGGAAGTAATAAAAGATCTCTCACGGAAGCTCCATTTCACAGGGACGTCGACTGGTTGACCACAAGTCTAGAAGTCCTCAGGAAAATCATCGTACCCAAAGCCATCTGTTACCCATCCGAGATTTTTATCCAAATGATAAAAATAAACAAGCGTAAGTACATGTCGTACTCAACAAGTGTAACACGGGGTTCATGAGGCTCAAAAGGCTTGACACAGGTTTAACAGCATTCAGCTTTTAGTTGTCACAATTTTAGCTTAAGAGTAGCAACAAGTTGTTTCAATTCCCAATGCAAAACACATGATCAAATGTAAACATGAATAATGAATAGCATAAACAGATAATTCTTAGTGTTCATCTATTCCGTAAATGTTCCAAGGCCGCTCGTGACCGTGAGCACGAGTGATATACCAGTTTTACACTCTGCAGAGGTTGTACACTTTCACTGTGAATCGTGATACCCATATGCTCGGGTTAATTACTCCCAAAACACTTCTAAGGTGAGCGAGGGGGTCACTATGAAGCATTTCAAAGGTTCATCTAACAAGTTAGGGCCATTAGATTCACTTTCGGCAAGCAGATAGGAAACCCCTTGTCAAATGGAACAATTCCATCATGACTATACACATAAGAGTAGAGGCTGTCCTATACCCGATTTGTCAAGCCATTCTTATGCCAATAAAGGTAACCACTAACAAGCTAGAAAAGGTCCTCATCTTGAGCTAAAGCGAGCCATGTAGCCCTCACAGCTGTAGTGTAAGCCCCGGATGATCACCTACAGATAAGTCCTTAGGGAGAGGAATTCGAAGCATTTAGAAAGTAGCTAAATACTTTAGCCCCCTGTTTCCAAGTTGCTAAAAAGTCATATTTTAATGTTTATTGCATATACCATTAGTCAAGTTACAAGATCATGGTTTAATTGTGCACTAGCAAAGCTACCCAAATGCATAACCCGTAGGTAACAAGGTAAAAGTTCAATTCTAGGGAATCCCTATTAAGGTGACATATGCAACATGAATTTAATGAATTAAAGTGAATAGGAAACAAGGATGATCCCATGCTATACTTGCCTTGAGCAAAGTACTCCTGCTAGTCCTACACGTCAAAGTAGTACCCTTGATCTCCCACGAATTGCTCACCGTCTATACTCGATAACCACAACAACATACAAGCATCCAGGAGCAATCATGCAAAGCAAACAAAGCTATAGATTAGAACAGTACACCAATAGCATAAAACCAAAATGAAAAGTTTGGAAAACAAATCTATGTCTCGCTACGAACACACAGACGCGAAGATCACAAAAATCGGAGCTAAAACGAAGAAGTTATGAATTAAACAAGATTTCCTATAGAAAAATAATAGATTAAATCTAACCTCAAATTTTAAAAGTTGAAAACCTACTTAACAGTATTACAAACATGTAGATTACTTAATTATGAACCTAACGCAACTTGAACGGATCAAATCGGAGTTAAAACGGAGATTTTATGGCTAAAACAAGTTGAGTGGCAAAACTGTAAATAACTGAAAACGTATTTTTAATCTAACCGAACCGAAATACGCTTTCCAAAGGAGAAAACAGAATCTTGAAAACACGCTTTGGACTGCGGGTTAAGTCTGAAATAATTGTAAGGGTGTTTTTGAAAAACTGGCGGCGAAGGGGTATCTTGGATTTGAGACCGTCGGATTAGAACTGGACGGCTGAGATTTGATCTGGCGGGGGGAGAGAGAAATCCACGCCGAAATAGGGCCGGCGGCGAGGTTTGCGACGGCGGCGGCGGCGTCATTGCCGGCTCGCCGGAGCTTCGGCTTTTGGCCAACGGTGCTCGGTTAAACGAAAAAGAAGCACCGGGAGATAGAGGGAGTGACGGCGGACTCAACGAACCCAAGAGGAGCTAGCGAGGAGCAACGGAGGCGGCGTGACGCTTCGGCGGTCATGGTGTGGCCTGCTGTGGCGCTTAGTAGGCGGCAGGCTGCTGTGGCTGGGTTGGGCGAAAAAGCTTGCGGCTAGATGGGATAGGGAGGCGGCAGAGGCGGCTCCGGCTATTTATGAGGCGAAGATTGCTTGGGAGGCATGGCGCGGAGCGTAGCTGAGCCGGACACGGACATCGGCGTGGTGTCCGGCCGAGTCTGACGAAGGAGAAGAAGCCTGACTGGTGGGCTAGAAGGCGGTCAGTGGCCGGAGGAAAGGCGCGAACACGGCAGCTTGGCTGGATGGGCTGGGCTGTGCTTGCGGTCTTGAGGAGATGGGCTGTATTTGGGAAGAATGGGCTGGCGTGCTGAAGCAGGCCTACGGACCAAAAGGAAGGTGAGGAAGAAAGAAATCCCTTTTCTATTTTTCAAACCAATTTTGAAGGCAAAATTCGAATCAAGTAGAAATTTGATTTCAAATCAAACCATTCAAAAACCATTATGCAGCATCATGAATGCACACACATGATTATGAACCTACATTTGATTTTAATTTGATAAAATTTATTATTTTTCCTAAATTCAAATGCTCACAAAATGAATAATAAATTAATTTCCACTATTTTAAAATGTTGTAAATTTTAGAGTGTTACAACGCAGGTTGAGGCGCGCGGGCGCGGTTGCGCGATGGGAAAGAGCGTTATTGGAGGTGGGATTTTGGAAAGAGCATTTGGGAGCGCGCGGGACATGGGAAGGAGATCGCATGGGGAACTGATTGGGAACACGACTTCCTTTTTTTTGCCGGACGAAGCGTTCGTGCGGACGAGTTTCCTTTCTTTTTGCCGGAGGGAGCATTCACGCGCGTGAGAGAGGCCGCGGATCGCATACGGGTAGAGCGACGACCCCTAATTCGATTGTCGCACCAAAGCGGTGTCCACTCTTTAGTCTTTTTTATTAGTTGTGTGAAACTAGGAGAATACCCAGCGCATTGTCAGGGGATTCGAATAATTTAAAAAGAAATTAGACTATTTATATTTATAGGTATATGAATGAAACTATCTTAAATTAATTTTGGTGAATGATTTGACACATCGATGTGCATAGCTAAATGCATGTTAGTGGATGAAGAGATAGCTATCATAATTACATGTGCTAGTTGGCTATAATTGCAAGTTCTAGTGAAAGTTGACGTGGATAGCTTGCATGTTGAGAAGAATCTCTAGTGGGGTTTGTGAATGGTTTGACACATCGATGTGGACAGCTAAATGCATGTTAGTGGATGAAGAGATAACTATCATATTTACATGTGCTAGTTGGCTATAATTCCATGTTCTAATGGATTGTTGATGTGGATAGCTTGCATGTTGCGAGAAATCTCTAATGGGGTTTAGCTTTATAAGAGTACTAGGAGAACACCCCGCGCGTTGCTGCGGGGATTCCAGATAATTTAAAAAGAAATTAGACTATTTATATTTATAGGTATATGAATGAAACTATCTTAAATTAACTTTGGTGAATGGTTTGACACATCGATGTAGACAGCTAAATGCATGTTAGTGGATGAATATATAACTATCATAATTACATGTGATAGTTGGCTATAATTGCAAGTTCTAGTGGATTGTTGATGTGGATAGGCTTGCATATTGAGAGAAATCTCTAGTGGTGTTTAGCTTTATAAGAATATATGATAGGATAAGGGCCATGTGTTCATTTTAGTGGTCTATTTAATAGTATTTATGAAGGGATTGTTTGCATCTATGTCTAGATAGTAAACTAGGGTTTGGTATTAGTTATTTTATCATGAACATTCATTATATTTTTATTTAGTATATGAGATCAAGTTTACATGCTTGAATGATAACGTTGAAATATTTATATAATTCATTTATTTAAAACATTTATTTCAATTAACAAAAGTAAAGAAATACTAGTTTAGTGGTACATTAGTTTCAGAACTAGGTTCTTTTAAATTTTTGCTTGAAGAATACATAGCATTTATATGTGTACTTTATGACAACATGATGAAAAAAGTTGAACAATATTATTTATAAGGGCAGTGCTATGGTACAACTATTACCTACTAGGAGGTAATAGTTCGAAGCAATCTTAGCCATTGATTTATTAGATTTTATAAATTAAACAAATAAATAAATTACCTAATAAATGAGAGAGAAATCTCTAAAATCTAGTAATCACTGGGACAAACGAAGTGGGGGTACACTTGCCTCCGTGATTAGAAAAAAGCGGTCTCCTTCCCATCGGTGCACAGTGTACCAGCACAAAGCGAGGAGGCGTTTTTTTTTCTCCGTGCGCACACCACCATATTACGTAATTACTTGAAAAAACATGTTACCTACAAAAAAAATTTGGGAACATCTAAATTAAAACATATTGCATGTCAACTAATGAACATTGGGAACGAAACACGCTAAAACATGTAGCTATCATGTACAGGGGAACAAAAAGTTACATGCTAATCAAATAATCAAATTATGTTGAATTCAAAAAAATAATCAAATTATGTTACGTACATTAGCTATTATGGTAGTATATACTAATCAAATTATGCAATGATGAAAGTTGCAAAGTAAAAGGATTTACCATATCAAATAGATCTAGAAAAAGATTTTTATATCTAAACTTTCCTTGTTTATAATATCTTACCAAATTAATTAATAAATAAATTAATATTTCACATATTACCTCATAGGAAGTAATATATCATACTAGCCATCCGATCTCATTGAATGTACCGCTCATAGTCATTTAGAGCCCTGTCATCTTAGAAATTCTTAGAAATACTATAAAAGTAAGGACGGTATCAAGATTAGTAAGGTCAGTAGTAAACTGGAATTTGCCATCCGCATTCCTGGACCTGCAGCCGTCTCCTGCCACGCATCCCCGGAGGCCCCGGCACAGGGCAGCCGAGGAGCAGTGGACTCACGCGCTTCTCCAACAAGGCATTCGTGCACACGGGCACCGGTCCTGATGTCGTGCTGGCCACGCCCCTCTTCTGCAACTATTCAAGGCAGAGCTGTGTATGCCTCTTGTTCAACTCCGGCAAGGCAAGGCAGAGCTCGGTCTCGACTGCCCTGTATTAGCAGTAGCTGGGAGCTGAACGGAAGCTAGGGAACACACGAGCAGGAGCAATGCTAGGCCGAGCTTGCAGGCCACTAGATCCTGGACCTTGCCATGATCCCGTCATTCCGTGCAGGCAGCCCGGCCCTTGCCATTCTTGACCGCTCGGCTGACCAAATGGGCGGAGTTCTCGACCGCACGTTGAGGGACACTAAACTGCCGAGTTCAGGTGACCCTGGCTGATTGTTGTTGAGCGAGAGCTTGAGCTGTTGATGAGCTGCATGCACCAGTGAGCACATTGCTTGACACGTCTAGCAGTGTCAGCATGGCGATGCCGATGCCGCCCAGGGACAGCAAGATCGGTCTGCAGAGCATGTAGCAAATAATTACCAATACACCCTTAATAATATAAAATTTTAATTTTATAAATAATCTTCCACGATTAAATGACTAGAAAATAGGAAAAATGGAAGTATCTAGAAGTACGGTGGTACTTTTTTCAACCATTGTAAAGAGCTCCCTCATCCCGCCTTCCCAGTGCCCATGCCTAGGCGACATGAGATTATAGAATTGACAGTTTCTCATCAAACTAAAACTTGCTGGATTCAATAATAAAGGAATAATTCATAAGTAATAAACATATAAAAATTTAATGTTTAGTTTCTTGAATGTAGTAGGTAACAGTACTACGTGATTACACACAAAACAGTAGTTAAAATGCAGTTGCATCTTATACTTATTTGTACAATGCAATTCTGTAACCATGGGACAGACACTATACGATCATGATTAATATATAAGCACCACCATACAGAATGCTCACATACATTCCTAATTCAGAACAGGGTTCTCAACTAAGACCAACATTATACACAAGTTGCTAGCTAGTGAGTAACACATAAATTCCTCCGTGCTGTAGCTCTGCTTCTATGTTTTGTCTTGACCCTGTAGTCAGAGCATCTATCCCAAAATTCAAGATCTGAAAATATATGCACTGGATCTGTTGTTTTGACAAATCTGTTCTCGGTTATGAACAGTAAATTCCACACTTCTATCTTTTCATGGAACACTCCATTCTTTTATGGCTTCTCCATCTTTTGCTGATGGATCCATGGTACAGATGTGATCACGAATTTCAGGCGGCAGTGATGTGCTGCTTCTGTTTTCTTTTATTTCCTCATATGAAGATCGAGCCATGCAATTGGATGGGTGCATATGTAGCCCATAACTCAAGGAATCGAGAGGCCCTATATGTTACACACTCCAACATCTCACCCTGTCCTTGCAATAGCTTCCTTCTCTTAGCTCCATGAAACGTTTGTCGTGTGCTTGGCATGAACATGCTTGCTCTCTCAACCTGAATGTATGCAGTGCCATGCCTAGACCTCCAAAGAATCTGGTAGACTGTAGCTTCCTCATTCTGGCAGAAGTAATCTACTGCTTTTGGCAGCATGATCTCCTCGAGTTGTCCCAAGGTAAAGACAGTATGCAAACAATGTTGCTCCTCACTGTACATTGCCGCTATTGCAGGAAACTTATCCACAAGCAACACGTCTTCTGAAGAGCCATGTAGTGCAAAGACGACTCCAGCTCTCAGATATGGATGATCACGTAGAAAACTTCTACAGTCTGACTGTGAGGCCTTCTGTTTGTCGCACTCTGAGAGTGAGACATGGCACGATAGACTTACATGAATAACCTGTTCTAGAGAAACATATGGAAATCCAGATGATTTGTCTAGCCTGCTACCATGAAAAAAGTTGTTGTTATCATGCTGCTTGCAACATAATGGGTTTGGGCGAAACCATTGGTGACACGCCTGTGAAGATTGTCCCAATAATTTTGCTGGGGTGAATCAACATATGGAAGCCACGAGAATTCTTCTGTAGGTAGTTGCATAAGTTCTTTCCTAATTTTTTCAACTGTAGACTTGAAAGATGGTCAAACAGCTGTAAGCACTGAATTGCAACCCCAACTATGTCTGTACTGTCTGAAAGCTGTAGCGCTATATTAAGGTAAAATCATCATCCGACGCGTTACAATCTTTCTGCATGAAGTAAATCCTACCTTCTATTCCATGATCTGCAGTTATAAATGGCACTAACAGTAGAAATAATGGGCACTTGTTTGCTCTAATGATTCTATGTTGTAGTATCTTGCCAGCAAGAAGGTGCTTGATAAGAGGGTCAAAGGGCATGTGACACCGTGGCGTGCCACCAAGCTCTAGTAATCTCAGAAACTCGCTAGCACCATCAGCAAACCATTCAAATCTTTGAACAATGGATATATTCAAGTCATCATTGTTGTGGTTAAAGATAGAAGAAACGAATGACCTCGTAGCATGCACAACCCGCTTAGGAAGGGAGGAATTGCTTACTTCCTTTTCTATGTGTTCATCTTCTAGGATTCTCTGCCTGCATCTGTGCAGCGTGTCATCACACTCTTGAGCAGCAGACTTAAGCTTCCTACGCCAACGCAACAAGGATGTATCAGTGATATCCCACTTATCAGATGTCTGAAGAACAGCCTCCAGCCTGATGTGTGCCATCTCTAGCCTCTCAAGGTTTCGGAACGCATTTGAGTTGTGTTTATCTTCATATTTTTGAAGCAGACCAGATACGATTTGGCTTACTGACTCCTGAACAACTGCAGAACCGACAATCTCCGCCATTAGGATTGAAGCATCTACAATATCCCTTCCCTGTTCACGATATTCAACAGATAACAGTATCGATGAGAGATTAGACACATGAACTTTGGATGAGAGATTAGACACATGAACTTTGGATTACAGGAAATGATTTAGCTTAATTAATGGGAGGAAGAACATACCTTTGGTTGAATTGCATGGACGTGAACGGTGGACAGCTATCCTGTCTATAGATATGTCTTGAGGGCAAAATCCACGGTGTGGTAAGATGGGAACTTAAAGTCAAAGAGAAGACTGTGATGTAAAAGGCTTAGAGGGGGGAACGTGGTAGACAAGCCTGATCGAGAGGGCTGAGGTTTCTTGTTGATGATGGTCTCTGCTCTCTGGTAGCTCTCTGCAAGGGAAACTTGTCAAGAAGTCTTCGTCAAAGATGAGAACCTCTCTAGCTAATTAGTTCCATGTTTGAACGCAATAGGCCAAAGGCATCATTTCGACAGATGTGGAAGAGTTGCACTTAAGTCACAGACAAGGACAGGAAAAGCAGGTGGAATACAGCCTGAAAATATTCCATCCACACACAGCAGTAGACAAGGAACTTGGAAAAGTCATGGCAATTTCTGGTAGATGAAGCCAATATATGAGTCTTCGTCAGATCATTTTCATGCCACGCTAGTCTGTTGACCGATGCCTGATCAACTCACTAGCATTTTCTCTTATTTCAAACATGTTTCCCCTAATTGCTTGATGCCTTGTAAATTCGATCTAACGAACTACTGTCAGAGTGTCAGTGAAAAAGGATAGTGTTTGATACACAAAAGTGCAACTGAGGGGGAAAAAGGGACCATGTCTGTATAAAATCAAACACAAAACTGCAACTGAGGAAAAAAGAGAGGATTATCTCTGAAGAATAAAATAGATCAGAAATACCCAAAGAAGATCATAAAGCTTTGAAGCTAAAAGGAGGATTATCCTGTGTCTACAGTATTAAAATTACATCTGAGCCATTAATTATTTGTGCTTTACTATTCCTCGTAGGCTAGTTCAACCACAGACCCTCCTGTTGCAATTGCAATGCATCAACTATTCAACTAAGCCAGGCTACTCTGCTTCCTGCTGCAATCGGAACAGAATAACAGGCTGTGGACTCTGGACTGTGAGGTGGGGACTGGGGAGCAAAGCGACCATACCTTGACTCCTCGAGGCGCTTGCGCTTGTGGTGGGGAAGGTGGCGTCACCTCGGCCGTCTGCTCCGGTGCCGGCGACACGCGCTCTTCCCTTCTCCCCACGGCGCTCGGCCCCGCAGCATGCTGCGTCCCTCTCCATCCCAGCTCCCTGTCACCTCATCGTCGGTGTAGAGTTGACCAGCTGGGCCCGCCCAAAGTCCACTTTGTTTTGTCTTGGCCCAAAGCCCAACGTGTTGGCTCATTTTGCATTTTGCCTCACAGCAGAGTTTGATTGAATTGCAGTCGTGAATGGTGGACACCTTCCTGTGTATAGATATGTCTTGGGGGGGGGGATCGCACGGCGTGGTAAGATGAGAACTTAAGAGAAGACAGTGATGTCCAAGGCTTTGAGAGGGAATGTGTGCATGATGGTCTCTGCAATGGAAAATTTGGTCAAGAAGTCTTCGTCAACGATGAGAATATCTAGCTACTTATTCCATGTTTGAATGGAATAGGCCAACAGGCATTAAGTTGATAGAGCTCGAAGAGTTGCATTGAAGTTTCGTGGAAAATCAATTGTAGAATGGTGCAGTAACAAACAAGGGCAGGGAAACAAGGTGAATTACTGTACAGCCTAGGAATATTTCATCCGCACAGCACTAGACAAGGAACATGGAAAAGTCATGGTTGCTTGTCACCGGCAATTCTGGTAGATGAAGCCAATATGTCCCGTTCGACTTACCTTATATCCAGCTTGTTCGGGCTTTTTTTTCAGCCGGAACAGTATTTTCTCTCGCAACATTTCAGCCGGAAGCAGTGTTTTAGCCACTTTCAACCAAGTTTCAGCAAGCGAGCGAAGCCTATATGCGAGTCTTTCTCGGTTCATTTCAGGCCACCCTAGTCAGTTGACCGATGCCTGATCAACTCACTAGCATTTTCTCTTATTTGTCATTTTTAATGTCCTCCCTAATTGCTCGATGCCGTGTAAATTCGGTCCAACAAACTACTGTCAGAGTGTCAGTGAAAAGGACAGTGTTTGATACACAAAAAATGGAACGCGGATTTGGTACAACCGGCGGGAGGTACCCACCATGATCGAACGGACATGAATGGGAGCGGGCGTGGAGATTGGGAACGGACATGAATGGCTGAGTGTAAGCAGGACACCGTGGATCTGACGTGGATGAGAGGGACGAAAAGCATGTATGGAGGCTGGTTGGCCGGCAGGGCGGTAGATGGACTGATGGAGTATTGAGTGCGGAGGAGGGGCTCCTTCCAGCGTACGGTTGACGGTCTTGATCACCATGTATGTCGTTTCCTCGTCCTTCTTCCCCGAGCGGATCTAAGAGCCCGTTTGGTGGGCCGGATCCTCTGGCTGCTCCCCAGTTCATATCCCGACACTGTTTGAATTCGTTTTTTTCTCCTCCTTTCCTCTCTCTCAACGACAAGCGCGGAGCGAGGCCCATTTTTTTTCTCCCGGCTCTAGCTCCTGCGCTTTTCTGATTGCGCTTCTGATGTGGGAGTCGGGCGGCAGGAGCCCGGCCAAGCGGGCTCTAAATGTCGAAAGCGACAGCAGCGTTGGAGCGAAGGCGTGGCGTCGGTGGGGAAGATCAAGGCAAGCGCGGCGGCGCGACAACTTCCACCACAGTTGGTGGCAGCGGCAACATCAAATGCCTCTCCCCCCCCTTGGTCACGGCAACAACCCAGCAGAGGCAGCTCCCATCCCCATCGGTCGCGCCACGGCTATGGTGACGGTGGCGGAGATGGAGGGAGGAGATTGGCCTACGTCCTCGCCCGATCTTCAGACCTTGCTCCTGGATGTTGGAATGCGGCACCATGAAGCAGTAGTTCAATGACCGCTCGCCGCCCTTCAGGTCTGTGGATTGATTAATCACCCGGTCCTTTCTTTCTGCATACCGTGAACAGTATATGATGATGTACAAAGCTATTGAGTTGTCTTTGCTGGCTCATAGGATGTTTCAGTAACTCCCCATGAGCTTGTTTGATGAACCTTGCTGCCATATATATGTATTCTCCTGATTGTTGGAACTGTGGTGCAGGAAGTATCAGAAGAAGCTATAATGGTGAATTCAACGCTGGCAATTGTTTCCAGGAACTTCTGAAGATAAATCTGTATTGGCAAATGAATTTTCTAAGGCTAGCATCTACTAGTGGACTGAACTATTCTATGTGCTTGTTGTTGAAAATTACTCTTTTTTTTTTTGCTACCGAATGTTGTTGAAAAATACTGTTTACATGGTCGAGAGATATTAATCAATCCAAGTATGACACACACTGACTTCACCATAAGTGAAGTGCTATGCTATTTTGGATGTGTGCTTTCTCTATAGATGGTATTCAGAGCGCAAGTTTAAGTTAAATAGTGCATATGGTTGCATGGGTCTGTCAATAAAATTGTCTTTGGACTGTCAGCACAAGTAGATGTAATTTCCTTTCAGAGTTTCAGTTAGAGAATATATGATTTTGCATCATGGATTTGTCCAATCTACTAGCCAAGGTAACAGCACACACAAGTATTTCCATCTATTCTTCTAGGGACTGTACTGATAGTTGGGATGTTTCAAGCAGTGACAACCATTTGATTGGTGTGTGATAACATATAAAATCTGGATGAGCGATGGTTAATTCAAAAATTGTCTTGCTGCAACTATGCTATTTGTGCAGTGTCTTTTCTCATTTGTGTTAAACAAGCAACAAGACGACACACGTAGATCTTATTCACAATTACAGGTTGTCATTTCACGATTAATCCCTAATTGTATTATTGCTACTACTGTATATAGCCACTGAATGTATCGCAAACTCATGCTTGGAGTGGCCTAATTGTATTATTATTACTACTAGTACGTAGCCACTAAATGTTTCGCAAACTCATGCATGGAGTGGCAATGACGACTTTGCGCCTGCAGATGCTGCTAAAGAGCGAGTATAATAGCAGGCTGCAAAGCGACTGAATCTTGTCGACGTGGAAGAGAGAGGAGAGGAGAGAGAGAGAGAGAAATAATACTGGCCGGTGTCGGTATAGAAAGTGACCAACTAGTGAATATTTTTTAGTTTGCTTGTCGTTGTGATTAGAAGTGGCATAGCACTCAATGACACATGATTTATACTTGTTCGAACAGCGTGCCCTACGTCCGATTTGGGTTGATCGGTGACTTTATTCCAGAGCCAGTGCTCGAAGTCTGCAGTGAGGTTACAAGCGAGAAGAAGAAAGGCGGGGGTGTCGAGGCCGGTCGGCTCCGGTCGGAAGGGCCAAGAGCGACAAGGAACTCCGCTATGAGCTAAGTGTTCAAGCATGTGCTTGAGGTCCGAACCTGACAGTTACGTGGTTGTGAGCTATTGGACTAATGAATATAAAGGAACTAAGCTTGAATGAATCGGTCCTCTCTTTGGAGGGAGTGTATCCCTTTTATAGATGAAGGGATGGTTTTACAGTGAGAGGGAGAGAGTGCGGATGCTTTTAAGCCTTGTTGCCCACGCCGGTGAGGATTGGATAATGGTAGGCGCCCACAACAACTGTTGATGTTACTATAGAATGTCGGTGTGCGTGGGAGGTTATGTTGTCTTCTTCAGGAAGGGTTGATGTCGGTACCTACAAAATAGTGCTTGCCTAGAGGCATGTGAGGAGCCTCACCACGTTTACCGGGCATGGTGAATCCCGACGCCTACAACACTATTGATGTCCAGAGGCATGTGAGGGGCTTTTTGCCGTGCGGGAGTGTCAGCGTCGCCTAAAATACTATAGGGATAAATGTCGGCGCCTACAATCTGTTTGTGTCAGGCGGTTGTGGAGCCTTTGTTCCCATGCAGGTGTCTGGGGTATGGTTCCTATACCGTGGTTTCACTCGTGTGCTGCTTTCTCCGTTCGTCCCTGGTCCTTTCCGAGCAGGCGTCCCCGGTCGGATGGCCCCAGTCGGCTTCGGTTGCGCCAGTCGAAGAAGAGCGGTGAGCAGGGTTCTTACGTACCCCGGTCGAAGAGACACGGGGTCGGAGTCGGAAGTAGGGTTCGGGGCAGGCCTTCGATCGGAGAGGCCGTCCGGGAAGAATTTGGAGCAGCGCAGCGCTCGGTCGGATAGGTGGGCGAAGTATGGTGCCCGGCAGGCGTTGCTCTTCTTAGGCTAGAGCCTTCCGGTCAGATTCTTTGGACGCCCCTTTGCCTGTTATTTTTAGACTCTCGGGTCGAGCCTTAAGCGTGGAAGCCGGTCCCGAGGGACCCGGGTTTATAGACCCGGCCAGAGCCCCGAGCCCTAAGCGATTCAGGCGAAATCGTCCGGGGATTTTTGTCTTACCCGGTGGGTGCTGGCAGCGCCTGGGCGATGTAACCCCGAGCCCCGGGTGGTTCAGGCAGAACCACTGGGGTTTTCTGCGTTGTCGTAGGGGAGGTTTTACATTGTTAAGCGGGTGTAGCCCGCCCCAGGCGGTTGGACGAACAAATCAGGGGTGTTGTTTATGAGCGTGTGCGTGTTTTTAATGCGAGACGGATTTTTGTTTAACCAAGGCGCCGTTATGCGATCGAAGCGTTTAGGCACGGGGATTTGGATTGAGCAGAACTTACGATCCGGCGTCGATCGCGCCGTGGATCGAGTGAAAGATGGTTCGGACGTGAGAGAGCTCAGCGATCTGGCGTCGTCTGGCATGAAGGTATCGGGTGAGGTTAGTTAGGACAAACCACTGGCGTCGGTCTTGGCGCCTTGGATGGAATAACTTAGTTCCGGATCGTGAGCTCATTGATCTTTTGGCATCGATGCGCTGCTTGTGGGATCGGGCGAAGGCGGTCGGCGGACCGGGCGTTAGTGCGCCATGGATCGAGAGAGTTAGTTTAGTTAGTTTAGGAATCGGTCAAGCGGAGCTTATGGATCTGACAGGCGAGTTCGAAATTCGCGGTCCTAGGAGTGCAGAGCATAGTCGAAAGCGTAGCCATTTAGCCTTGAGTTCGGGTCTTGATCCTAGGAGTCTGGGCCGATCGGAAGTGAAGCCGTATAAGCGCGAGTTCGGGGTCCACGGTCCTAGGAGCCTGGAGCATAGTCGAAAGTGAAGCCGTATGTGAGTTCGAGTCCACAGTCGAGTGCAGGCGTAGCGAGTCGAAAGGGTAGCCGTTTGGCGTGAGTTTGGAGTCACGCGGTCGAGAGTCTGAAGCTTGATCGGAAGCATAGCCATTTAGCGCGAGTTCGGGTGTGGTCCTAGGAATGCGGAAAGCGCATTGGAAGCGTAGCCGTTTAGCGTGAGTTGAGAGTCACGGTCCTAGGAGTCTAAAGCGTGATTGGAAGTGTAGCCGGATGGAGCAAGCGTAATTAGTTAGTTAAAAATCGGACGGCGGTGTTCGCGGATCTGGCGTCGGTCTGCGCCCAGCGGGCCAGACCGAAGTCGGGAGTCGATGGATCTAGCGCGAGTTCGGGTTCTTGTCCTTGGCATTTGTCTTGAGCCCCGAGCCTGTCAGACGCCTTCGTGGGGTCGATGTGAGAGTTATGTGTTACCCCATCCTCGGTTCCTCACAGCGGAGAGGGGCTGAAGTTTCGTCGCTTGTCCCGATCGCTCGGGCTCGAAGACTAGCTCGGTGAGTTTGCTAACTTGGTGTGATCTAGCGGAATCCAGGTCCGTCATTCATGGCGGCCGGTCATAGCCCTTTATGACATTCCACTACTCCTTTACCGCAACCCGGCATATACCTAGGTCGTTCGGAGACCGACTGGGTGGCCTAATGGCCTCCCTTGATGGAGATTCCGTGGGCACGGCGAGAGGTTCGAGGATCGAGCGAGAAAGTTGAGAGATGACCCGTGTCTGCCGGACCGGGCGAGGCTTCTACGGTGCTCATCTCACGGTTTCTCCTCGCTCACATTGGTTGCTCATGTCGATAGGGCAACATTTGCTTCGTGATGCAACATGGAGCGTTACGATGCATTTTCTTTGCGCGTCTGCGATGCTTAGTTCTCGGAAGCCCACAGGCGATTCTCAGGCCAGAATCGTCCAGGAGGCGCGGGATATGGAACGAATCGCAGCGTATGGATGTATGAAATAATTATAATGAAATAGAGGTTTTTGCGGTGTTTACCTTGTGACTACTATGAGCCAGGGGCTCGGAGAGCTTCGGTCGGAAAATGTCCGACCAAGACCCGTGCTCGTCGTTCATGACGGAGTCGGCATGGCCCACATGGGGCGTCCCTTCGCTTTCCTACCTGTGTCTCGGTGTGGATCTTGGCACTCGATCGACTCAGGAGGCCGGTTGGTCTCTCATGGTGGAGATTTCGTTTTTGGTCTCCCCAGGCCTGGCCTGGGGAAGCGGGGAGCCACCAGCGTCTTGGTGGTGCTTGATTCTGTGCCGTCGTGTGTGGTAGTGGTTGATTGTGCGGTAGTGGTGGGCCATGGCGTGCCACGTCCCTTCGATCGAGGAGTCGTTTACGTCGGCAAGTGAACACCGTCTCATCGGTCGGGCACATCTTATCTGCATTAAATGGAAGAGAGAGTTTTCTCGCTCCGCATATTCCGCCTTCCCGATCGGTAGCGTCCTTCCCTAAGCGCTTGTTTCCTTTTCCTTAAGTAGGAGAAGTGAGAGGGTTTTCGTCCCGTTCTTTTGCTGTTCCTCCTCTGTCGCGCCTTCCCTTCTCCTTCTTGCCGTGAGCGTGCCCCGAGAGCCACAGTGGTTTCTAGGAAGGAAAGGGAGAGAAGGGAGGAGAGAAGAAACTCACCGATCCTTTTGCGATCAGAGCGAAATGTCGATGGAGGTCGTCCAACGTGAGGAAGCCGGTGTTGGAGGCCTTAAGTCAAGAAGGGGTTTACGCCACCGTAGGAGGTGGCACTTTGGAGGTCCACAGGAGGAGAGTTCTCGCAACCTCATCCCAATGAGGTGGTTTCTTTCCTTACCTTCCATGAGCGGATTAGGATCCCTCGCCTTGGTTCTGTCTTGAGGCTCCTTAATGAGTGGGGTGCAGGCTGCAACACCTTAATCCAGCAGGGGTGCTGCACATTCTTTGGCTTTGTCACCATTGCGAGCTTTCCTCGGGATGAAGCCGCACATGGATTTCTTCCATTGCTATTCTCGGGAGGATCCTGGTGGGAGTTCGGCCGAGACCGCACCCGGTGGGAGGTTTCACCCTCTGAGAGGAAGCCGAGCATGGGAGATTCATACCTCACAGATACACCTGTGGACTCCAACTGGGGTGGCACGGAGAGTGGTTTTCATCAGGAATCCATGAGGCGCCGTTTCAGCGTTCACGGTGGGAGGCCGGAGAAACAAAAAAGTTGGTCGTGGGGTTGCGCCCTTGCGGAGAAGCACAAGGTGGAGGCCATCGAGGAGGAGCTCCGAGGAAGCTCATAAAGGCGGGCTGGGCAGGGGTGCAGGTGTTCCATACCCTCTTCGCCGTCGGAGTTGCGCCCGTTGGCGAAGAGGACACATCTGATGTGGAAGTATGGCGGCGATCGGACCCGGACCATGCGTCGCCGGAGGACCTACCAGACGACGCAGTCTGGAGTCGTCTTGGCCGAATGTCTTTGGTGAGGCCCAAGGATACGGTTGTGGGGAAACCCATATCGTTTAATGCCTCTGTCAGTGTCAAAGCGGTATGATCCCTTATTTTGTTTGTGTTTCTTCCTCTACTTTTCTTGTTTCTTGATCCTGGGCCATCCATTCCGTAGGGGCTTGAAAGGTACAAGTCCCGGCCGCACCTTCCTAAGGGACCAGAGGGCAGGGCTCGGTAGGCCACCCAGGAAGGAGGTGGCGAGACGCCGGAAGAAGAAGAAGAACCAGGGGGGAGTTGGGAAGTAGGAGAAGGAGAAGGAGGTCACCCTGACAGCGTGAGGGCCGAGGAGCGTGGGAGCGGCGTCGAGTCGGAACTTGTGTCAGGCGATCCTACGGATGTGGATGACATTGTCTTCTCCGATGAGGAGAGTCGAGGGTCGTTGTGACCTCAGCGAAAGCGTGGCGACCCGTGGCGATGTCCGGCTGGTGATAAGTAGGAGGCCACACGCGTGGCGTGATTTTCTGCGTCTGGGAAGTGCGCTGACAAGTGCGGGACGTCGTCGGTGAACGAGCGTCAAGCGAACGCGGTCACCGCGCCTTTGGTGGCGTCGTTGGTCCTGTCGCCACCGTGGCGGACGCAGTTAGCGTCTGCATGAGGCGGTCCGAGGCGGACTGGTACCGATCTTGTCGCAAAGGCGGTGCCAATCACGAGACTTGCAGCCCGTAGGAGGCCACCGCCGCCACGGGACGTGGTTGAAACAAGCCAGTGACGGTCCGTGGAAGCGGACTTAGTGCCCAGCGTGCCGCGCGACTTGTAATCGGCGGACGTAACTCCAGCCGTTGCTCGGTCGGGAGTCCCAGCGAGGGCGTAGCGACCCGTAGGCGGGCAGGAAGCCGGTGGAGCGACTCACGCCCCGTCTAAAGTGAGGGTGTGGGTCGCAGGGTGGGAGCGGTCCCTCGTCTTTGTAGGCCCCATCGACATCGGGCTCTGCTTTGAGTCGTGCCACTCACCTCCGGTATGTTTTTCTTTTTGTTGTTTTTGATATTACGTTGGTTGAGCTTTTTGGAGGGTGACTTACTACACTTTCTGTTAGCGGCGGGGATGCCGTGGTTGAGCGTCGCTCCGACCCCGTCTGAGGAGATTTGAGGCCCACCTGCGGCATGTCGCAATGAGCGAAGGGCGGCGAGGTGGCGGCGGCAAAGCCTTCCCTCTCGAGGGTGGTGCCCCAGGCGGTCACGATAAGGCAAAGATGACAACATCGGTGTTGGCGGTGATCCCGGTGCGATGGTGGGGTTGCGTCGGAGGTAACTCTCGCTGGCCCCTCATCCACGATCGCGGTGGAAGAAGAGGGGGGGCGAGCTCCCTATCTCTTGGGTGGAGGAGCATACGGCTTATCCTTCCGGGCCGGGTCAAGGCGCCGGAAGGAAGTGCGACCGGGACGGAGTTGGGACGCCTTGGCGGTGTTCCATGTGAATGAGGTGGTGGACATCCCGTCGACAATGAGGCGGATATCACGGCCGAGCGGGCAGCTGGTGTCGCCCAGCAGGAGTCGTGGCGGTGGTCGATTGGAGGCTGGGCCCTCCGTCGGTTTGCCGGAGGGGTGACCTAGATTGGCCTTGCCTTGAGGACCCATCGAGAGCGCGGTTACGTCCTCCCGTGGATTCCGGGGAGCGTCGGCTCTGGGACATTTTTGGGGGCAAGGGCATGCATGGTGTCGAACTCACCAAGCTGTCCGCAAAGCTTGAAAACGCCTGTAAGCGAGGCTCGGTTCGCTCGGCGAGTTGGTTGAGGTCGACGCAACTCACCGCATGAGGTGAGTTTCTAGTACTTGTCCTTGCCCTTTGAATCTTTTTTGTAGGTTGTCTTGAGCATGCTTGTTTTTAGTAGAATCGAGGAAGATGTCGTCCCACAAGTCTTACTTCCTCCAGACGGAACATGCCGGATGGCCGTAGCTCGAAGCATCGGGTTGGGTTAAACACATGAGTCCAGGACCGGGCGGCCGAGCTTCGCCGTGGAAATGTGACGAAGGGCAGCGTCGGCTGTGGAGGCGGCGCCACCGAGCAAGGGGCTCAGGCGACGAAAAGCCCGCCGGCCGGAGAGGAGGCGGGTTGCAGGCATCCTCGGCGGAAGCATCGAGGCCCGGCTTCAAGAGGCCTTGGCCCTTGAGCCAGGCAGGCAGTGCTTTGGCGTCGGAGTGGGCCGCCTGGAGACTATGGATGGCCCTTGAGGAGGAGCGGAGGCCCGGTCGGAGGCGGACTAGGAGGTGCTCGCGCTCCGAGGCCGGGTGATGGCAACGGAGGAGGCGAACGCCCGGCTCTATGCGCAGGCGGCTCGACAGGCGGAGGAATTCTCTGCCCTTGAGAACTCTCGCGCTGGTATGTACCCTTTCTTGTTTTTTGTTGCGTTGGTTTCTTTCTTTAGCTTTGTTCTGAGCTTGTAGCCTTCCTTGAGTTGGATGGAAAGGTGAAGATGCTGGAGTAGGACACAGAGGCGACCAAGGCGACCCTTAGCATAAGGAATCGCGGAGGGCTGGGCCAAGTCCCATGAAGAGCGACATGCTCTTGAGGGGGACCTTGACTAGATCCGCAATGTTGCCTAGCTCATCGTCTCGGAAGTCTTTGGGTCGGTGCAAGCACTAGCGTGCTCTTTGTCCAATGGCGAGAGGTCCGGACGCAGTCAAGGACCTTGTCGAGGCGGGCTGTTTTCACGAGCATCGGGTGTTTGACCTCGGTGGCGACCACCACCGAATCTGGACTTCACCACTATCTACAGTGGGTATGCTAAAGTCCACAGGCATGGGGACATCCAATCGATCGGGAGAGCTTGCTTGCCGCATCTTGGTCGGTGTGAGCAAGTCTCTGCCGAGTGGGTGATGGATGTTCGCCCGTGAAGACATGGCCCGAAGAATGCGTGGGAGGATGCTTACGAGCTGCGGATAGCACGGAACTGGTTCGGAGGCGTCGCCTCGGCTCGTCCAGAGCGAGCGTCGTGCCTCGGGGAGTGAGCAGACTGCGTCTTAAATCGGTTGTGCCGCTTGACGAGATGCCATTTGGGCGGTTCAATAGCTTGTGGGATATAAGTAGTTTAGTGAATGTAAAAGTTTAAGTTTGTGGGGAGCCCGTGTAAGCGTTAAGTTTGTGGGGAGCCCCGTGCAAACATTTCGTTGTGTATGCAGTTATAATGGTATTTTGTTTTTTCTGTGATGGAGTCACTCCGTTCGGGAAGCTTGCTCCCTTTCGTTCCTTAGCTTTCCCTTAGCATAACTTTGTTTTTATTTCTTTCTTTCGCACTTTGCCTGTTTGTCCCATAAGTCGCAACCTTGGGAGCCTAGGGCATGGCCCATGAGGCTCAATTTACCTATGCTTAGTAGGGAAAAGGCGAGAGTGCGATCGAGTCGGAATTTTTAAAGCAAAGCTACGTAAGGTAAATTAAATGAATGAACCACCCTTTGTTAGGGTAGGGAGGAATTTCTCCACGACAAGTAAACAAAATAGAGAGGTAGTAGTGCCCCCTAGTGGAGCCCCAAGGTGCCCCGAGCCAAAAAGTGTTAAGGTGGTGGTGTTCTTCTGAGAGCATCGCTAAGTAAATAATGGTAAAATGAAACTTAGGGAAGAAAAAACGACATAGCTATTCTAAGGTGCTCGGAGAGAAGCGTCGTTGTTGTTGTCCTTGATCGGTGGCGTCCGGTCGGATCACTTCATCCTTGATCGTCATTGGATCCTTGCCGCTGCGCCCCTTCTTGATTCTTTGCCTCTTAGCCTTTTTCCTTCCTTGGCCTACAGTCTACCTCGTGAGTAGCTTGAGGAGCTGGCGTCCTTAACAGAGATGTTTGATGAGAAAGTAAGTGGTTGGTGCAGGCTCTCCATGAGCTCGTGAAAGTGGCCAAAAAGGTCTTCTGAAATTTGAGTGCCGATGTGATCTACCATGGCGACCAGCGTGGAGTTGGCGGTCGGTGGCGATCCTTTGTTCTTTTTCCCCTCGTGTGGAGGGCCTCTAAATCTTGATCCACAGCGTTACACAGCCTTACCTTTAGTAGCCTCCGTTGAAGCCCAGCAGTGAGAATGGCGCTTCTTTGAAGTGTTGGGCAAAGGTTGGTAGTCTGGGCCATCGGTCTTACAGGACTCCGAGTGCGCGTACTTGCATGTCCCCTCGGTTTAGTCCGAGCCACGCTTGGCGTAGATATTAGCTGGTTGGTGCGGAGCTGTCGTCGAGTCAAGATGAAGGTGCCATTCGGCGGACCTCATATTGCATACTTAGCGGTTATTGCGGTGATAGGGTGTAGTGCCCCATCCTGCTGCGTCCTTGTTCCCCCAGACGGGGGCGGCTGGTCATGAGTCGGCGTCGATGTCTGGAGCACTCCGCTTGTTGAACAGCGGCGGTCTCCACCGATGCCCGAAGAGTTCGAGGTGGATCGCCTATTCACGAGGTCGTTCGGCTCGAGATGGTCCGCGCAGAGCATTACAGCATGGCCGGCAATGTTCTCGATTAGCCCGTCTGCGAGTATGGATCGGTCCCCCTAACCAGTGTTATTTGCGGACTTTGCAAATATGACCCAGCGCCGTTCGCCGGTCTATCGCCGCGGGGCCTTGATGTGGTATGCCGAAGTGCGCTAAATGCGGTTGGTGGTGATCACGGCCCTTTATCGTCGTGAATCCTCCGCGCTCACATGAGCTAGAGGGTCTCACTATGAGGCCCGAAGAAAGTGTGAGTCCGTGAGGACTCCGTTACCCAGCGGCTGCTCAGGCGTCCGCCATACCGCGCACTCCGCAGGGACCGGACGGTGGCTAGGTGCCACGTCGCCGGATCTTTGGAGCCGTCCTCCAGCGTCGTCATCCATGATGTCGAGAAGCAGTGGGAGGGTATAGCTACGCCATCCCATGAACTTAAGGCGTGAGAGAGGCGCCATAATCTTTGGAGTCGGGCGCGTGTCGTCGCTTGAGAACCTGAGGTCGTGGGGAACGGTCGTGCGGTGGCGATGGCGAGGGACAAGCGAACCCTCAGTATTTGGCGAGAAGATAGAACGTAGTAAGTAAATATGACATGTATATTACTCACGGTAATGAGGTTTGAAGCGGAGAGTTTGCTCGGAATGAAGCGCGAGATGCTTATGCCGTCGAAATCGCGCATCCGGGTCGATGGAGGACATCTCTCCCGACCCAGGTGCGGGTCATGAGTCTCCTCGTGGAGGTGGAGTGCACCTTGAGGTAGTCGGCGACAAAAGTGAAAGGCTTCGAAGAGAAGGCCTGGGATAGCTTTCAGCAGGTGGAACCGCATCCCAAGCAGTGGTGCACGGAGATTCAGTGAGCCAAAACAAATCGTATTGCGAGACCCATCACGGTGAGGTGGCGGAAAAATGGGCCATCCGATGACCAAAAAGTGTTGAGCATTACAGCGTCTTCCATCACAGAATGGCGCCAACTGCCGATGCAGAAAGTGACCAAGTAGTGAATATTTGTAGTTTTTTGTCACATGCGTTGTGATCGGAAGTGGCCTAGCACTCAATGAAAGCAGAGATTTATACTGGTTAGGGGCAACATGCCTAAATCCGCCTTTAAATTCGGTTCGGTGACTTTATTCCCGAGCCTAGGTGCCAAAGTGCCGATGGGGTTACAAGCGAGAAGGAGAAAGATAGAGGGTACGTGAGGCCCGATCGGCTCACGTCGGAAGGAAGCCAAAGGCGGCGGGAACTCCGCTATGAGCTAAGTGTTCAAGTGTGTGCTTGAGGTCCGAACACAGCGGTTACTGGGTGGTTGTGAGCTATTGGACTAATGAATCTAAAGGCCCAGAGCTTGAATGAATCGGTCCTCCTCCTGTTGGAGGAGTGCATCCCCCTTTTTATATATGAAGGGGATGGCTTCTGAGTAAGCCGAGAGAGAAATCGGATGCTTTTTAAGCCTTGTTGCCTTACGCCAATGAGGATTGGATAATGGTAGGCGCCCACAACACTTTGATATGATTGCTTGTAGAATGTCAGTGCCGCATTGGGAGGTCACGTTGTCTTCTTTAGGAAGGGTTGATGTTCGGTACACAAGAAATCTTTGCTTGCCCGGAGGCATGTGTGGAGAGCCTCACCACGTTACGGGCATGGTGAATCCCACGCCTACAACACTATTGATGCCCGGAGGCATGTGAGGGGCTTTGTCGTCTGGGGTTTCAAGCCTCCCCAATCTTGTAGGGATAAATGTCGGCGCCTATCTGTTTAA